>OZ023244.1:6805155-7096155 GCA_964006365.1 Trididemnum miniatum
AAAGCTGGTGAAGGCTTTGGAGTTCCCCCTGAGCAACGGTTTCTTTTTGTGTGACGAAGCTCGATTCTACCCGCGATAACACCAGTCACGGACGTAAGGGCGGTTTCGTAACAGATACGTTTGCCGCATTTCTACAAATCAAAACACCCAGTGCAAATAAAACAACTTCCAAAAGCTGCTAACAAAATTATAGCAGCAGAAATGTCGTCACAAAATTATCACTGACTATTCTCAGTTAGCAACATATCAAAGTGGGAACGCAAAAGACGGCGGAGCCACATTTGCACGTCTTCTCTGGATTGCCAAACAGCTGGTTTGCGCAGGCAATGCAATGGGTAATGTGGTATCGACCATAAACAAGTCACAGCTTTATGTTCCTACACTGCCGGTCACTCTGGTGCCTTAGCATTATCATTGCTATTGCATAGGCATCCCTAAAAACTGCATTTGTTTCAAATTTCTTGTTTTTTCTTTCTGCTGATACAACGACACATTATTTTAATTCTTTGGTCTTATACTAGTTAGCAGAGTATCATTGTACGTCTTAAATTCGAGAACCTTCGCACAATCGACAAAACATTTCAATTAAATTGCTAAAAATTCAGTCTGTTTATGATGAGACATGATCATGGAGGGTCAATGGCAGTGAACATGCGACTTCTTTACTTATTTCGTATGCATATTGGAAAAAAAAGCACGAATTGCAACCTACAGCAATGGTTCTTAACCACTGGGTCGCTAGCGACCCACATAGGTAATAGTGTTTGGCGAAACATCTGGGCGTTTAAGGATTAAAACAGTTGTCCAATCTGCACGTACATTGTGCTTCACAGATTTGTAAACGTTCAGTAATCAGCAAAATCATCAATCATGATGGTCAAGACACGATCTCGAGTAGAAAGCAGGGGATTCGCAACGTGCGGACTCGGACTCGTTACTTTGAAATGTTATGGACTCGGACTCGCCCTCGGACTCGTAGCGCGCGGACTCGGACTCGCACTCGGACTCGTTACTTTAAAATTTTATGGACTCGGACTCTCGACCAAGAAACTCACACTCGGAATTTTAAAAATTGTAGAGTTCACAACACTGCCCATTTCTTCGTTCCGGTGTTCTATCTTGTGACTTTCCACGTCAATTTCCATTTCTTCGTCCGGTCTTCTATCTTGTGACTTTCCACGTCATTTTCCATTTCTTCGTCCCGGTCTTCTATCTTGTGACTTTCCACGTCATTTTCCATTTCTTCGTCCTGGTCTTCTATATTGTGGCTTTCCACGTCATTTTCCATTTCTTCGTCCCGGTCTTCTATCTTGTGACTTTCCACGTCATTTTCCATTTCTTCGTCCCGGTCTTCTATCTTGTGACTTTCCACGTCATTTTCCATTTCTTCGTCCCGGTCTTCCATCTTGTGACTTTCCACGTCAATTTCTATTTCTTCGTCCCGGTCTTCTATCTTGTGACTTTCCACGTCATTTTCCATTTCTTCGTCCCGGTCTTCCATCTTGTGACTTTCCACGTCATTTTCCATTTCTTCGTCCTGGTCTTCTATATTGTGGCTTTCCACGTCATTTTCCATTTCTTCGTCCCGGTCTTCTATCTTGTGACTTTCCACGTCAATTTCCATTTCTTCGTCCCGGTCTTCCATCTTGTGACTTTCCACGTCATTTTCCATTTCTTCGTCCCGGTCTTCTATCTTGTGACTTTCCACGTCAATTTCCATTTCTTCGTCCCGGTCTTCTATCTTGTGACTTTCCACGTCATTTTCCATTTCTTCGTCCCGGTCTTCCATCTTGTGACTTTCCAAGTCAATTTCCATTTCTTCGTCCCGGTCTTCTATATTGTGACTTTCCACGTCAATTTCCATTTCTTCGTCCTAGTCTTCCATGTGGCTTTCTAAGTCATTTCCCATTTCTTCGTCCCGGTCTTCTATACTGTGGCTTTCCACGTCAATTTCCATTTCTTCGTCCTAGTCTTCCATGTGGCTTTCTAAGTCAATTTCCATTTCTTCGTCCCGGTCTTCCATCTTGTGACTTTCTAAGTCAATTTCCATTTCTTCGTCCCGGTCTTCTATCTTGTGACTTTCCACGTCATTTTCCATTTCTTCGTCCCGGTCTTCTATCTTGTGACTTTCCACGTCATTTTCCATTTCTTCGTCCCGGTCTTCTATCTTGTGACTTTCCACGTCATTTTCCATTTCTTCGTCCCGGTCTTCCATCTTGTGGCTTTCCACGTCATTTTCCATTTCTTCGTCCCGGTCTTCCATCTTGTGGCTTTCTAAGTCAATTTCCATTTCTTCGTCCAAGCCTTCTATCTTGGGGCTTTCCAAGTCAATTCCCATTTCTTCGTCCCGGTCTTCCATCTTGTGACTTTCCAAGTCAATTTCCATTTCTTCGTCCCAGCTTTCTGTTTTGCGGCTTTTAAAGTCATTTCCCATTTCTTCGTCCCGGTCTTCTATCTTGTGGCTTTCTAATATTTTTCTAAATATCTCAGCTAATCTATTTTCACGAGAAAAGTAAACTGTGATGTTACAAGCATAAACGTTTTGAAAAGTTTACCCCGATAAAAAAACTTAAAATAACTTTTAAACCTGGCATGATGGGCGAAAACTCTCTGCAGATTTAGAATCAGCGAAAAAATTTCTTTTTAAAAAGTTGGATGGCTTTTTTGTTCAAATTTTGCTGTTGACCACTGCTATCATGGAAATGCCTATAATTGAATCTTTTAGTTAAATTATAATAAATTGCGATTTAATTATGTTTCCGGTGTAGCGAAAGTGTAATGCATTTTCAGGAAAATACAAAACTTTTAAATAGGCCTAACGTATTTAAAACATAACTTCTTTCACATCCGTTTAAAGCATTTTTAGGATGGTTTTATCTACTGTAGGTTAAACCCAGATATCATTTCTCTTCGGATATTTCACACTTTCGTTGAAACAATGTTTTATTAACTAAATGCTTTTTTACATTCGAATCTGAGTATTTCATCTTGATAGACGATTGCAATAAATTAGACTGCGTTGTGACAGAAACTCATAGCCTCAGAACTATACAATTTAACAATTGAATGTAAATAACAAATTGATTATGGTAATTCTTTGGATATTTGAAAGAAATATCTAAATAGCCAACTATTTTCACGTCATAACACCCATTGTTTTTCACATCATGTTTTTCTTTTCATCCCATTTTCACGTCATAATACCCATCGTGCAATTAACAGCTGATTTCCCCGGAGTCATATGCTTTTCTTTCCAATTTAGTAACCAACAAGTAGAAAGTTAAACAACTTCAGAGCAGTGTCCTTCCTGGCCTACCGGACGGGAGGTCATGACGACTTCCTCTTGTTGGGTCAGAGGCTATAACAGCACTCCATCACCAACAGTGCAAAGCACTCCAGTAAATCGTACCGTAGAGCGAGACAGCGCTGTTTCTGGCTATTAGCCTTCATCAGCCGCCCTCAGGTAAGAAACATTCATCTTCCAGGACGAATGATCTTGCCAGGATCACTCATCCCTTCGGATAAATATTTCTTAAAGAATTTAACCTTTGTGGTACGCATATCCACTCGTGTGGCTACGTGTGGCTACGGCTGATGAAGGCTAATAGCCAGAAACAGCGCTGTCTCGCTCTACGGTACGATTTACTGGAGTGCTTTGCACTGTTGGTGATGGAGTGCTGTTATAGCCTCTGACCCAACAAGAGGAAGTCGTCATGACCTCCCGTCCGGTAGGCCAGGAAGGACACTGCTCTTTAGTTGTTTGCTCTTCACCCTGGCCACGTAAAGAGTTTGACTGGAATGGTGACGTAGCCACACGAGTGGATATGCGTACCACAAAGGTTAAATTCTTTAAGAAATATTTATCCGAAGGGATGAGTGATCCTGGCAAGATCATTCGTCGTGGAAGATGAATGTTTCTTACCTGAGGGCGGCTGATGAAGGCTAATAGCCAGAAACAGCGCTGTCTCGCTCTAAAGTAGAAAGTTTTTGCGAGCAGTAGTAGTCCTAATAGTGGAAGCAACGGCTCTACAATAAGTAAGTCCCTTTTTAATCTTTGCCTCCCTTGTAGGAGTGCCATCGCGCGCTCCAGCGTGTAGGGGACTTTTACCTATTTTTATTTTTTACCTCCCCATACAATTATCTATGCTTACAATGTTTACAATTATCCATGCTTACAACAAAAAAAGCTAAAGCATTACCACATCACTACACCAGCACGCATTGCAAAAATATTGAATAAATGACGTGAAACAAGACCTCCAAAATTCTAAGTGTCATCCAACAGTTTCCCTACTTTCCATGGAGTCGAACCGAACCCGAACCGCGAACCGGTAAAAACCGCTTTTTTTTTTTTCGGTGAACCCGAACCGAATTTGAACCGTTTAAATTTGAGATCATTGAACCTGAACCGAACCCGTACCTTTAATATTTCAAAAATGTGAACCTGAACCAAACCCGAACCTTTAAATTTTGGTGCAACTGAACCCGAACCGAACCTGAACCCAAATTTTTGAAAAGTCTTGAACCTGAACCAGAACTGAACCGTTAAAAATAAAATTTCTTGAACCTGAACCGGAGCGATATTTTAAACGGTTCGACTCCCTGCTACTTTCCCTATAACTTCGAAACAAGACTTACTTCCTCTATAACTTTGAAACATCTTCACGTCCAGAGTAAAAATTTTGTCTATTTAAGCCCTGCTTATAGTGGAGCTCTCGTGATTAATCAAGCGCCGTTTTTGAAATTGATCCTATGAAAACGCGCGACTTACCACTGACCACTAGTGGGCAAAAGTTAGCGCATCCTTTTATCTTAGTTAGGCGCAGGGAGTTTTAGTTAACTCTACTTTTTCCATTTACGAAAATTTGAGACCAGTGATATAGTCCTCGAAGATGTCCTTGGCCTCAAGGACGTCCTCGCGAACAGGTTTGTGAAGTCCTTGGCCTTGGCCTCGACCGTGTTGTTTTTGGCTTTAGCCTCGGCTATCCTATGCGTTGAATTTTGCGCTGTCCTCGGCTCGAAGACTCCATATTTTTTAAAATTCAACTTTGCGATTGTTTTCACAAAACACAAGCTGTTTTAAGGAAAAAATGGTTCAAATAACGATAAGCATCGGTATTTGGTAAGCTCGCGCGGCGGAGAAATAAAAGTAGACAATGCATGATGAGAAAACCTTAAAGTTACATCGTAAAAAGCAAAATTTTGACAATTTAAGATTTTGCTGCTCACAATCTCTCCTTAAGGTTTTTAAATTGAAATTGTCAGCAACAGAACTTTTGGTAGAAAATTTAATCTGTGATAATTGGATTCTCTGCGGGAGATCCTTGAGGTTCGAAAACTCGGGTAGAATGATGAAAAAAAGCTACTTCACACTTTTCTTGAAAGTTTCAATCAACTGTTGTTTATTCACTTTATAATTTGCTTAATAGCCATGCAAAGCAGTCTGAAGTACAGCAGTAATGTACAACAGTCTGAAAAAGAGAATGTCACGCCGGCGATGTTATTTGATATTACAGTATATCTTTGTTAGAGGTGCTAATTGTAGCTGTCTAGTTTTTTGTTTTCCTGTTTCTCGATTCTCTGAATTTTTCGTTTAGAGCACTTGCATGTGGACTGAGCTTGAGGTTTAGCATGGCAGTACGATAAGCTTTTTATCATGGGAAGTCATTTTACGAAGCCACACATGCAGAGCTAAGGTTTTTATCGGAGTGAAGTATGTACATCATAGTAGATGGCCCAGCCGGACATCGAACCCGTGAAACCAACTCCCCAACCCAATGCGCCGGCCACTCGGTCAGACAAGCTTTGTTTGTAAAACTTGGGTCTCGAACAAATTTACTGAGTTTTGATCTCGAGCTCTGTGGTGTCGTGTCATTGGGGCTCGAAGAGTGAAATGTTTTACTTTTTATAATTTAAAAAATTGAAAATTAAAAAAATTAAAATAATAGCCACTGCTATTTTGTTTTCATCTTTCAAACTAACCCCATACCCCCGCCGCCCCTTTCTTGTACTATAAATTCTATTGTTTTGTTTTTTAATTTTTGCTTCAATCAATCGCTTCGACTCTGGAGTAAAGTTAGTTTCTTGATCAGTGGTTAGAATTGAAAAAACATTTTGCATGCGATGTTAAAGATTATAGCCTAGAACACACCTATACACGTCATCCCACCAAATGCGTCAAAACTAATAATGATTGCAGCCTGCTTTTATTTATTTTAACCCAGCTTCTGTTTTAAGACATGGGCTATTAAAACATTTTTGTATAGTCTGACACTATAGACTGCACATCACTGCAGGTACTGACATGTCCTTTTTCCACAAGAAAGTGTGCTGAAACGAGTGTTTTTGACATGAAAACCGTAAAAATCCGTTGGCTTTGCCTACGGCGGCTGGGGCTTTCCCCCAACTCCCCTGTAATGTCCTCCACCTTTGTTAAATCGTGGGGCCACACTGATTGCGCATGCTGTTTGTAATTAAGGAGCGGTTTGGGGTATCAAAATAAATTTCGATTTATTATTCAAAAATTGGGGTATCACGACATAGTTTGGTATGTTTTCCTAATTTGCTTTTTTCGTGATGTTATGCAATGCTGAATAAGGCTTTTATAAAGTTTGTAAATTATCAACATCTGTGTAAGTTGTTACTCGGGTCCCTCCAAACTTTTGGGCTGCACGACGCCTCTGCTCAGGCTCAAAAATGTTTTCAAGTTTATAGGGTCTTGGTCTCGAGTTTTTTGTTTTTTCTTGAAGTCTCAGTCTCGACTCTCGACCATCAAAACTTGACTCCATTATTAGTTGATAACAAAATTGAAAACTTTCAACGTTGCAGCTTTAGATTGTGAGCAAAATAATTAATTTTCTGCCCAAACTGAGCTGTTTAGCTCATCGAGTGCTATAACTGTTCTAGCATCATCAGCCGTAGTCGAAAGAGATTTTAGCAAAGGGGGCTTTTTTATGAGACCCCATCAAGCTTGCATTTCGGGGTCTGTGCTTTCGACATTGATTTTTCTTAAGTCTAATTAACACGTTGTGGGGTAGCACTTTGAGTGTGAATGTGACACGTGAGAGCTTATTACTTTTTGCTTCGCTTCGTTTTGTGATTTTGTTTCTCATTATGACTACTTGCATTTTCGTTGATTTGTTGTTGTTTTTTTGTAGTAAATTGCTTTTTAGTTATAATGATTCATGTATAAGACAGTGGTGGCCTGGTAGGTAGAACTTCCTTAAACTAAATCTGGCTCACCAAGGGTTGTAGGTAGGAATGGTAATGTACGATGTTGTACCAAAGAATGCGGCTACAGTTTAAGGAAAGCGAACTGCGGACTGATTACAGACGTAGAAAATGCGGCTATAGGTTACTTACTAGCTTGTAAGCACAAAATCCAAAAATTGTTGAACAATATTTGGTATGCAGTAAGCAGAACAAAGTCGACCGAAGTAGTACAGATTTCACCCATCATTAATATTTGTTTCATGCAGATATTATTTGATTTAATAAAAATCTCAAATTTTTTTGCCTGGCTCTGATAAGTTTGCCTGTGACTGGTTTAGTGCATGCGTTTTTTCTGCATTAAGCAAGTTACCGTTAAATAACATGAAACTTTATGCTTGATTCATCGGGGTTAGTTTTAGTTTTGTGGCGAGTTTCATCTGGGGCATCTTTTATCAATTTATAGCCTTATACTCTGGGCCTAGTAGACCTGGCGCTGGATTGTTACCAATTACTGTACAATGTTTTTGTCAACCCTGTAATTTTTGAAAACAATTGTCGTTGTAGGTCTGCAATATTAGGCCATAAAATGTTTGCAAACCATTATTTCATGACCAAATGACCCACAACATTTTGAGATTTTATACTGAAATCGGAAAAATGCGAGTTGCTCTTGATCTATGTCCTCGGCCTTGACTTGCATGTCCGTGGCCTTGGCGTCGGCTTGTGTGTCCTTGGCCTTGGCCTCAAAAAATTGTAAAGTCCTTGGCCTCGATCTTGATGTCCTTGGCTTTACACAACACTGGTTGAGACAAAGTTGCTGTATGTTCGCAATTAAGAGATAAGTTTTAAGCAAGTTTATTTTAGGCCTATCTTCACCATGCCCTTGCATATTGCAATGTTCTTTTGAAGTTGGACTATCGAGTATTCAAATTATTTCAAGCGTCTCTATTTCACTATAGGCCTACTTGCTTCTTTCATCCAAAATATGTAAAGCTGTTTGAGTGAACATGCTGGAAGGTACAAAAAGATGTATTCGAATACTTTTTGCAAAACTGTTTTAGTACTCATTTGCTTGTGGCTGGAACTGAAATGAGCAAAAAATATCACTGAAATAGGCATTGTTAAAATAACCCATGCGAAGGATGCAACATGTTTTAACAAGCGAATTCTGAAACATTTGAAATGAAGTGAAATGTTGTGTGGTTTTATGGCGCTTTATAACTACGAAGGTCCTTTAGCGCCAGGACTAAATTTTGTGAAGAATTCACTGACGTATTTTTATTCTCTGTTCGTTTCATCCTCCGCGCTACGCTTAATTGCTGAGCGTTTAGCAAGTGTAACAGCAGATACCAGTTTTAAAGTCTTAGGTTTGACTCGACTGAGAATAGAACCCAGTCTACCAGCTTCCAAGGCGAACGCTCTTAACCACTAGGCATTGGCCAATTGATCCCATTATTTTTTTACTTCGTAAACCATGCCCTATCAATTCATTAAGCTACAAGAAAGTATCATTATCTCCCTCTAAATCTAATTTTTTCTCTCAGTTCGGGGGTTCAATTCCCTGGCTGAGCGTGATCAAATCGGACATGGATAGTGTCGCCAACGGCTCGCCACCGTTACGACGTTTCTTTCGACCTGTGTTGCACAAGCGACAAGCCGCGTAGACGGGCCCCGCCACTCGCTGACACCCTTCAGCGTAATACTGCGAGTGTGATGAAGATTTGATTTGATGTTTTTGTTCTAGCAATCTTAGTTAACTGACCCAAAATTAAACAAACGTGATTGAAATGCAACGGTAATGACCCTGGTTCAAGTAGTCTACGCCTATGTTCATCTGGTTAAAGCTTTCCCAACCAAAAAAGAAGATTAAGAAGATAACCTAACAATGTCGTCTAAAAAACAATTAGAACTTATTATAACAACAATTAAAAGGTAGATTGGAATGAACATTACATGCTTTCCATTTCCAAACAATTAGATCTGAATTATACGCATAAAAATTCCCAACTTTTACTGCAGCAAAATCATCTCATTGGCAATAAAACCGTGACAAAAACATTTAAAACGCTTGTAGCAAAGTTGCGTCGGTCATCCTGTGGCAATTTTATGACCACCTACTGATCATGAAAACCTGGACTTGGTGGATGAGATCTTGGAAACCTGGACCTCCGTAGAGTCAAGTGATGCCTGGCAAAAAACAATAAAGATCCATTAGGAGGAAGGAACACGCTGCAGTGCATATACTGTATTTATCAATAAGCTTACTTAAATAGAAATGAACTAGGTTATAACCTATACTTTCTATGGAATTAATTTTTCTATTTGAGTAGAGTAAAGGAAGTAACATTCACCGACGCAGCAGCGCTTCGCAAAACTGACTTTTTAGGAGGCAAATAACATTGGACGATGACACGTGTTACCCAATTTCTCATGCAAACAATTAAGTCAACATTAAAGTTATATGTTTTTGCACTGATTTCAATCTGAATTACTTAACAAGCTAACATCTAACAGAACAATCACAGAAACAAACTCTTGCGTAGGCTAATTTTGAATTTTTTTTTTTCTACGGAATACTTCTTTCTAAACAGCTTCTGACTAGTACAATTGACACTAGCGATAGAATAAACAAATCTCAACACCACAAATCAAAAACAGCTGCAAGCTCAGGCTAAAAAAAAAAAGAATCGGCAAAATCGCAATTCGTATAACATAATATACCGTAATGTTTCGACTATTAGAAAAGTCTCATCAGCATTGCTACGCAAGTTTTCTTGCAAAAAAACTTCAATCAGTTCAAACAATGATGTCAATTTATGGACGTACTGTTGTTGTACAAAATCAATGTTTTTCAAGGTAAGAGCCAATTAACGTCAATCAGCCCTTGACCTCTTTTCCAATGCAAATAACCGATAGTGCTTGGCTAAGCGTTGTGCTGCGTTGCTGCTGTAGGCCTATATTGCCTCAGGTTGGCTATTCAACGCTGCTGTCGTTTAAACAGGTAAAAGATTAATGTAGAAGAGTTATTGATTTTCGTGATCTACTGTAGGGCTGCTCCTCATGTTCAGTGAAATAAAGACTGCAAATGTTGCCTGACTGAGGATATAAATCTGATCGACTGTGGATTACTACAACTGACAGCTGAGCTGATGGTTAAGATAGTGACAAAACAAAAAGCCGAGTTAAAATTAATGACGAATCTAAATGGTACAACTACGAAAAAGATCATTACGACATCGACAAAGAATCAAAAGTTTTGATTTCAGATATGATTGTTCAAATGATCAAAAAGTGAGTTGGTATTGATGGAGTTTGCAAGCATTCGTTTTTTTTAGGACCTATAAAAACAATATCGAATATTGCGTCGATATCTACCACCATCACGCAGAGAAAGAATGTTACTTAAAAGCCGAAGAAGCGGTATTGGAAATTTCTGTTGACAAATACCCACCGTTTCAAACTACAGTACGTCAAAAAAAGGAAAAATAAAAGTAGTGACAGTTATGGAAGTAAATCCTTGCAGCAAATTAAAAAACATGACGACAGTGTGAGATCTGCTGCAATTTATCCGCCTACTGCCACCACAATGAGAAAAAACGCCTAGAAAGACTGCAGTGGTTGGGAGTAACAGGCTATAGATTGATGATCTATACGAAACATTTTGGAAAAATACAACCCGCCCTTGGCCTGAACTGCAGTTTTTGTATTGCCAAATGAACACTAGGGTGGTCCTTAAAAAACTTTTATTTGATTTTTATATGGGCCAACCCTTTAAAGGGCCCCATTTCGATAAAAAAACGATGAGAATTATGTGGTTTTCTGTCAATGTTTGACAGGCGTAGCTAGCTTAGTGTTTGAAGGAAGTCAAAAAAATTGTTATTTTTTGTAAAATCAGATAAAAAAATTATAGGCCTATAGTTAGCTTTTTTTTTTTTTTTTTTTGGTTGCATATTTATCCTCCTATCACGAGAAAGCGATCAAAGCGCTATACGAGCTCGCTTAGAAGTCAGTAGGTCAATAATGGTTTGTTGGCTCGTTTTCAAACTTTTGTATGAACGCAATTAGCACATATGAAAACTGGTCTATTTAAACCACTAAGCACTTGCATTTGATAGTAGTCTAGACCAGAGATGTCCAACCTTTTCATTTATTGGGGACCCATTACAAAATTAAATATTTTAAGTTTAACTGGGCCGCAAAGCCACCAGAATTCCAATATTTCAGATTATAGCTCAAGAAGAAAAAAATTTACATTTAGTTTGTGAAAAAGTTATTAACCAGATAGATTTTCAACAATGCATGGTGGCACAATGACTTTAAGATATGTTAATTAATTTATTATTTATTTGAAATAAAGTATTTTGACTAAATTTCATGAACACTCTAGTGCTCAATACTTGATAACCTTTCCAAAAAAAAGTTTTTTAACAGTGGATAGTGCGCCGCAATGCCGACATCCCTGGTCTAGACCAGGAGTCCGCAAATACTTTTTGGCGCGACCCCCAAAAAATTGCCGTAAATCCACGCGACCCAAAAATTTTGGAAGCATCATTTTTGTTGAACATAAATTTATTGTAATTACCAATTTTAACGCTACTGTCAAACGCAGCAATTTTTACGAACAGGAAAAAGCACAGTCGCATAGAATGAATCATTGCGTTTATTCTTCTAGTGAAAAGTATGAGCTTTGCGTCAAGAACACAATAAGCAAACTCGCGGTTTGATGCGGTAGACAATCCAAAATAGAGTGAATAGTTCCGAATTGGCAAGTCGAAACACGTAAACTGTGCAAAATCTAATCCAAATTTTCGTATGATATTTAGTCATAAAATCTTCGCTGTTCTTTTTTCTTTAAAGCGTGTTAGGCCGCTGTCCTTTTTATTTTGAATTTTTTGAATTTTTTTTTGAAGCATTCGTTATTAAGCAGTTTCTCAACATTTGTTTGTGACGACCCAAATACCGGTAGATAAAATTGACTAAAATAAAGTTTTATGTTCAAGTCCAAGAAATATGAGCCGAGTTCAAGCCCGAGATCGAATAAATGTTACGTAATACTAGGCTAAATATTTCTAAATTTTATGGAAGGCCTATCACAATAGGTCTACAGTACGCGAGTTGCCACCGTACTAATACTTTTTGATGTGCTTGCTAATGTTGCTGACAATACGCACTAAATACGAAACAAAAAAGTTAGTTGCTGTCTCATGGTTAATGATTCTGCTCAAAGAACTTATAATATTTTTGGCTTCTTTTTTACAACCGAATTTGCGAAATTGAACTGCTTAACAGCCTAGCTATTAAACCAATCTTAATTTGGCCAAGCTGCACTTTTCTGTTTAGCTGACTTATTGGCTCCTGCTTCATCAGGCTACTAACCTTAAAGCCGCAATGCGCTGATATCCTCCAACTATAGGTGGGCAGTACCGCGGTACTTTAGTACCGGTACCGTCGGTACTTTAAAAAAAAGTATCGGTACCGCAGTGCCGGTACTTTTATTTCTCAATTTTTAGGCGGTACTTGGTCCTTTTGCAAAATCTTCTACAATAAAAAAATAATGACAAAAAAGGTGAAGTCTGCACAACTACATCTGTACACCTTCCACAGCAATCGTTTGAACGATTTGTTTTTAACTTAGAATACAATACTGCCATCCCGTCAAGCGCGGCAATAGAAAGATTCTTTTCCCTAGTAAATGGGCCCTCCGAAATGTTTTTCTTCTTGCTCAATACGATTCAGGGATGTTTACTTTATCTCAGTAGGCTTACGGATTTGATTGGTTGATTTTTACGTATTTCAATGCATCTTAAAACCTAAATTTAGCTATAAGAACAAGGATGACAAAAAATTTAAAGTATAGTTTTAAGACGTTTTTTTTTGCAGATTTCAAAATTCATTTTTTTCGACTTGGACTCGTAAATATGCTTTTTGCTGTCATTCTACCGACTTACAACTCTTCTTAATACAGCTTGTTTTTTAGTGAATCTCCTTAAAAAGATGCAAAAATATAAAATAATTGTGTGTTTTTTTTTGTAAATCCGATGGTATTCGATCGATGTAGACCTTATTATTAGCAAACGGAAATGAATTTCGTTTTTTAAAGGCCCACATCCTAAACATTACCGGCCTGAGACCTACTTTAACAGCATACTCCATTTTCGATACTGGTATTACATTTACTCGTGTCAATTCGACGAGTATTTATAATGCTTCAAACTAATCGTTGCTGATTATGACAGTCTATTGAAGCAGCTTTTTCCGTCTTACTTTGTAGTTTATTCGCTATCTGTCAGTTCCGTTATGAGATTTATTCCTTACTCCCAACGCGCATAAGCATTTTTGCTCCAACCAACTTAATCGCTTGCCACATCTTAATTCATAAGATACTGATCTCACAAAGCCAAACGCGTCTTCGCATTTACGCCACCCCATCTTAAAAAACGTCGACGTACGGCGTAAGCCCCTCTTACAATTTGTTTTCTGATAAGGGGGTGATGAAAGTCTCCAACTTCCAAAAGGAAGCGGTGGAACAAAAATGTTTGAGAGTCACTGCTCTACACCCAGGGTCTCCAGTTTCGCGATAAGTTTTCATATTGTCCTCGTCCGTGGTCGCACAAAACATTATCTTTTAGTATGTTTCCCTGAATCCAGCTTCCAGCTTTGAGTGCTATCTGATAATCACAGACACGAAAATTAAGCTCCATGAAAATGTTAGAATGATTTACTCTACGAGATGATCCGGAGTGCAACAAATTTTAAAAAATAGCGAAGCATTCCATTAAATGTTATAGGCTCTCGACTGCTCGAGCAATTTTACATTATTAAATCTGGTTCTTCTGAAAAAAATTGGGTACACCTGCTCCGCACAGTTCAATGTTAAAAATTCTGTTTCTGTTTTAATGACTTGACTGAATGGTTTGACGTCATTACGATTTATGATAAACTCCTTCCATTGAAAACTCCAGCGTAGGCTACTTTTGGTTCTGGGCTCCCCATTCATTCAAAATTCTGTAAAAAAAGATCGCATTTTGGGCAAAAAGTGGTCTCCAATATAAAAGGTTTTCGCTTTGGCTGCGGTTCATTCCTATAGGCGAGGGAAATGAAATGACTGCATTTCTTCTGATTTTTGTTGTTTGTACCGTTTTTTGATGGTTGGTGCATAGTCTATAATTCGTGAATTGTGCGGTACCAAGTATTACCGGTAGCACTAACTAATAGCTATAGGCCTAATTTTTATGAAACTGTACAGTTTTAATTAAAAGTTAACAAAATATTGGGCAGTGCTTTCTTTTTGAAACTTTTTTGAAAAGTACCGACAAAAGTACCGCGGTACTACCGAGGTCGTTTTGATTTTCAAGTACCGAGTACCGGTACCGCCGGTACTTTTAACAAAATACCGAATACCGGTACCGCCGGTACTTTAAAAAAGTACCGTGCTCACCTCTGCCTTCAACAGATGCCAACAAAACAGTTCAAAGTGAACTGAGACTCACTATAATAACAGTGACTAGCAATAACGACCTTGAAATGCTACATGCAGCGCCCAATTAATTATATCATTCGTAACAAGCGGCACTTGTTACGCGAGGAATCAATTTTTAAAACTTATAACTCAAAAGATTCAAAAATTTTATATTATACCGTAAAGTCAGAAAGTTTGAAAATCAAAAAGTTCTAGAAAATAACTGAAAAAACTGAAGCAAAAAAATGTCACTACGTCAAAATAATTATGTAGATCTATGTTTAAAATTTTTGCGACCCAAAGTCGAAGGTGTCGCGACCCAAATTGCCTAGCGTAGGCAGGGCCGGATTTAGACAATGAGAGGCCCTAGGTTATTTCTATTTTTTCCACTAGAAATCGGCGAAGACCAAAGACAAAAAGGGTCTGCATGTCCGCAGATGTCGTGTTTTCACTGAAAGTATCGGTAAAGACCAAAAAATGGTTTTCGTTGTTCGTGATGAGGCTCCTCTTTTTTTTCGAGGCCCCCCATTTTCTACGAGACCCTAGGCTTCAGTCTGCTTAGCCTACACGTAATTCCAGCCTTGACTGTAGGCAGAACCCTGAGAACTAGAAAGCATCACCCAAAAACCAGGAGAAAGGACTACCGCTTGTTGTAACGTCTCGACTTAATCGACGAACTTGAAATCTGACAATATTCATTTAGTTGTTTTTTATTTAGTTGAATATTTATTCTCCTATCACGAGAAAGCGATCAATGCGCTATACGAGCTCGCTTAGGAGTTGCCAGCCATCTGTCTACCACACCAAGATGGGGGAATCCCGCTAAGTGCCTTTCCCAACGGCACAACAAGTAAACTTGCCGGCTTGTTCTCCACACTGTCCCTTAAATGCTGAACGTCAAGCAGGGAAGCTGTGAATACCAATTTTAAAGTCATTGGTTTGACCCGACTCGGAATCAAACCTAAGTCTGCAGCTCAAGAGACAGACGCTCCATACCACTCGGCCATCTGAGCTGTTAATCAATAAAAATAAAAATATATACGTGATTCAGGCCATCAATAAAAATACGTGATTCAATTTTGAGAAAAGTTGATTGGGCTAAGTTTGATAAAAACAGTGACGGACTTTAATTTTGCGTCATTCGGTAAAAACTACTAAAATCAAACGCGGAAAATTTAAAACTCAAACTCGTACTAGCAAATTTTAGCTGAACTCGATAAAAAATGTCTCGAGTCGGCAAGCCGAATCCGATGCCAAAAAAACTGCGTGTCCTAAATTACAGCATAGGCCTACACAGTTGTGTAAAGAAAATCAGTTTTCAAGCAGACGTAGTAAGCGCAAAGTGATGGAAACGACTGGGCAAATTATCATCAAAAATAATCATCTGTGTTGTTTGGCTCTATAGTTTAACCATTTAAGAACGTGTACAATTTTGCGATGCTACTTAAGTCAGGAAGAATTACTGTGAGTTGCTACCCTGATGATTGTTACGCGCAGATTGCGCAACATGCTTACATTGCTACAGTAGCGAAAATGTAACCCAATATCGAGTCGAATGTGTTCTTGGTTTTCATTGCAGGAACTGCACAATGCACATTTCAAACTAAAAAAACTGAAAAGACTTGCAATCCCCATCATCATCATTTCCTACTCAACTGTGTTTAGGGCTTTTCCAACCACGCCCAGGAGGCAATACTTTATGGTCGTTAAGATTTCATAAATGAAGACTTTCAACAGCAGAGAGTAATATACAACTAGTTTTCTTTTTACACTGTATCTAAGTTTGAAAATGTTTTCATTTACTTAAATAACCTATCCTTTTAAATGTCTTTTTCTATTCTTTTTAAAATAAGTCTTTTTCTTTTCCGGAAGCAATTGTGTCTTTCTCTATTCCTCATTGAATGTTTGAACAAGCGAAAAGTTTCGTTGATAAGCGCGAAATTTTTTCCATTTTCTTTTTACGGTGGTTTTATTATTATTATTTTTTTGCGGTCAGACGCGTTTTATCGAAACAGATATAACCAATTGTAAATAGATGATAAATATATGTCGCACGCTGAGTGAGATTTTCTACGTTCCCTAATTAGCTGCCAAGGAGCCTTGGTGGATTTTCAAAAATATTTGATTGTACCGGTATCACGAACTAACATGCAAGACTTGAATGCTCTTCGGTCCTGTCCCTTTCGATAGTACAAATGGCCCAGGACTGGGCTAATATAATAAACCAGGGTTGGGCAAACTTTTCACACAAAGGGCCACATTTGAAAAAATTTTGAAACCGAGGGCAGCACTGCTTAAAAGAGCAAAAAAAAGGTCTACGCGTCCTCAGATGCCTTGTTTTCTACCGAAAGTCAGTGGAGAGCAAAAAAGTTTTGATTCACGCTAAGACTTCTGTAAGTGCCCACGGGCCGTAAAGTGTTCTCGCGGGCAGTAGTTTGCTCAGCCCTGTAATGAACTAAACTGCTTTGCTCCTAGTAAAAGTGATTGCCAAGCACCCTACAATAATTTTGTCATCTTAATTGCTTTGTAACTCTATAAGTATACCTATACGTGTATCTGTTTTGACCAAAATAAAATCCAAAGAACGAAAGAGATTTGTGGGCGTAAAGCAGATGCACTCATCGCAAAAAATTTGCAGTATAAAATTTTCTAAAGCAACTTTGTTTTGAGCAGTGGTGTAAAGTAACATAGTAGTTTTACTCAAGTAGACTACTTAAGTATTATTACGTGGTAACTTGTACGTACTTACAGGAGCGCCGAGAGAAGTTTTGGGTCCCGGGGCAAAAATTTCGTTTGGGCCTTTTGGTCAGTGGTGCCCCAAAATCACGCAATGAACAAAAAAAAGATCATAGTCCGCAGATGCACGAATTTTGGCCCAAAATCAAGTGATAAGCAAAAAAAAGGGTCATAGCCTCCGCAGATGTTCAAATTTTGGCTCAACATCTAGTGATGAGCAAGGTAAGGTCATAGTGTCCACAGATGTTCGAATTTTGGCCCGAAATCAAAAAAAACATCATCGCGTCCGCAGGCCGTAGTTTGAGCTGATAAATTTTGCATTCTAAACCTGACAACTCTGAACCCTGGCCCCCCCTGTGTTCCCGGGCCCCCGGACAGTGATCCCTTCTGCCCCCCTCTCGGCCGGCCTGCTTACTTAAGTGATTTATATTTCGACTACTTTTACTAACGTAGTTCAATAAGAAAGTAACGCTACTTAAGTGGCATTAGAAATGACAAGTAGTTAATATTAAGCAATGTATCACGCAAATGATAAATAAATAATCATGCTGGATAATAAAATTGGCAACTTAGTTTGTTTTATTTTATATAAGTTTTACAATTTCGTGATATTAAGTGTTTTTTGATTGTTTGTGTTTGGTGAGGACAATGAGGTTGCATTTTGCAGATTATGACACACTTCTATTTTTTATTTTCGTCAAATGTGCTAATTATATTTAAGCATGAGCAAAATATCTGTCAAGTCTGGAATTAAGCAAATTTTCTTTTGTCAAAGCTCAGCTTTATGGCCTTATTTCTGCAAACGCTACTTTTTACTTAAGCAGCTTCAACTTGCTAATACTTTTTCTTCTACTTGGTTACTTTTTACATCCCTATTTTCTACTTTACTTCAAGTAATTACCGCCAGTAATAACAATACTTTTACTTAACTAGATTTCTGGACTACTTTTTACACCACTGGTTTTGAGGAAATACTACTGTATTTAAAGTTTTTCAAAAGGTGGCAAGCGTAAATTTTTTTAAAATCTGTTATAGAATGATTTTATATTAAAAATCCTAAAGCTTTTATCATGGCCTAATCTACTCGTACAGTAGAGCTCGGCCAACTTTTAGAAGTAAGCCGTGCTCTCGGAGATTATTTCCAAATTTTTGATGAATTCCACTGTGGCCAAGAAGGAGATTGCAAAGTGAGCTCGCGTTCTTCGCATGAACGAGCATGCGGAGGGCGTCCCCAGTGGGTACACCACAGGGGGCATTGCTCTCCGAAAAATGTTTTCAACCCAACATACAGCCTTTATTGTATATGCACATGCAGGGTAGTGCTCCGACAGGTAATCATTCCAGATTGACCCAATGTTTTGGGGATCACTCTTCGACGATTACTATACTTCCTAAAGTAGGCCGTGCAAGACCATTTTTCTTTTGGTGATCACTCGCAAATTGGCGCACAAGACTTTTTATGGAGAACTCTCTTCATGCCACTCCCCTAATACAAGTGTTCTGCGGGAGCGCTTATTCCTGTGTAGTGTTAATTGCAATCGGATCCAGCCGTGAATCGAACCCATCATGCAGGATCGGTTACTTGCACGCGGTACTGCTAGGCCATGTTGCCAACTCGCGTTTTACGTGTTTTGTTTGGGAAAACTTAGCTATAGCATAAACAAGGTCTCAGCATCAAATACTTTATTAAATTTAATAATCAAAATTTAGGATTCAGAAAATTTACGATATTTATAAAATTTACGAATTTATAAAATTTACGATATTCGTCTTAAAAATCAGATTTTTTGTGACTCGGCTGAAAAACACAAAAATATGTATAATGTGACTCGGCTGAAAAACACAAAAATATATGCAATTGTACATGATGGTAAATGACATGATCTGCGAAAACATGAAGAGGGAAAAATTCCGTAGCCAAGATTCAATGCTTCTCGAACATCCAATCAACAACGTCAAATTCAACCGAACGCTTGAAAAACGGCTCAAAATGCAAGGCCGTGGTTGACGCGACCACATTTTTCCATCCCACTTTTCTTTATGATGTTACTCCTTAATCTTTATGGTGGCCGAACAAAAAAAAAAAGAATTGGCACTAAATGAAAATGCCAAAACACACTAATTTATAACAAAAATATAAAATTATTGCAATCAAACATAAGAAATTATTCAAATCGATTAATTATATTGTTATTTTCATATACATCAACATTTTTTGGCTTTTCAGGATTAGGCCACCCATATTTCTTAAATAAAAACGTCAACAATCCAGGACAATTTTCAAGGACATTTTTCAAAAACTTTTCATAATCGCAACCTTCATCACTGAAACCTAGCCACTCCCTTCTTTCGGGATATTTCTTTTCGTGACCATGTTGATTCATATCACGGATAAATTTCATCATCCCCCACACGTCTGTTATCTTTTTTACGTCCCAGTGATGTTTAAACTCGGTAACTTTCATCGATCTTCCCCCCACCTCAACTTCTCTATAATCGTCGAAAGAAATTTTAATCCCGTAGTGTTTACCATCTTCATTTAACTTATCAATGTGCTTTTGTTTATCCGTAAGTCTTTCTAGGTTAAGATAGACATCTTCAACATAGTCAACGCACCTTTTAGGACTCTGAAACAACAGATGACGTTTCACCAATTTAATGTCAAAGTTTTCATCATTGATTGTTTTTATGCAATCTCCAAGTAAACTTTCTTCCCATAGTGCTAAATCAGAGCATCCAGAGATCTTACTTGATTTGTTAACGTCGCTTTGTGGCTCTTCCGTTTTAGTCATTATCATTAAAACTGTTTTACCTAATTCCTTTCGGCCACAGTTAATGCAGTAGAATTCAGGTCTATCATTACTTATCAAACGATTGAGATTTATACTGAATATGTCACTGAGATTTAGACGTTTCCCTCTACAAAACGTGGGGTGATCCCTATAAAATTTGGAAAACATTTCATTAAAAAGCATTATTTTATTATTTTTGCTTTCGGCCACCATATTGATTATTTTAAGGCAAAGTTTTTTTTCGTTCGCACACATTGTAAGAGAGTCTTTTCCTCACACATGGAATGTAAAGTTTTGATGGGAAATAAAGCGAAGGAGAAGCAAAACCATTTTCGAAGCAGTTGTTAGTTGCTTCATCATTAGAGAGAATGTTTTCTTCAGAGTTTTCTGCTTCCTTAACAAATAAAACATTTAACTCAGCGGAGCGATTGCGTTGTGCTGCGAAGTTGGGCCAAAATACACGCACAACTTTTTTGAGACATATAGGTAGGAAATATCCGACTTATTCTGTGCGTGTGTTTAGGTCCGACTTATATATATCGAACAAATTATTGTTTAAATAAGCTGAAAAACGGTGTGTGGCAAAAATAAATGGTATGTTTTTCAAACGGCGCCTCATACACTACCATTTAAGCTACATTAAGATGCACAATTGCTCATAGTAAGCGGAACCAGAGTTTTAAAACTCTGGCGGAACGCTTTCGTGGAAAAATGCTAACACACAGTAGTTGATGCGGAACCATAAGCGGTGGGGACTGAGCTTTGGACTGTTGATTTTATCAAAAACTATTGTTGAAACGTTGATTTTGATTTTATGTTCGGTCTAACTGCTACCGCAAAATCTTTCAGCGAAAAACATTTGTGTCTGATTCATACATTCTGCTTTCATATACTGTAATATATTAAGCAACAATGTACAGACTAAATAAACCACTTACCGCATACGGTCGCAGACAAAATCGTCGCAAAAAGAAATCTGAAAACATGTCATTTTATTGTGAACGGCAGCATGGGTGCTTTATCAACCCAAAAAATGTCTTTAATTAGATTTAAGACACTCACCAAGCAGTTTTTTGAAAATGTCAAAATTAAAGGCACAATCCGAACTTGCTGGCTTCGATTGCATCAGCACAATTTTTTGTACAATTTATATAGATGCGAATCGCTGACATCAAAGTCAGGGCCGTAACATCTTCTAAAACCATTTCTTTCCCCCCACAACGTGTTGCCAGAGGCAAGTGACCATCGCCCCTCCCTATGCAATAAAAGATAGCAATGTTTTTGGACCAGCACATCCGCAGTAGTTACGGCCCTGTTCAGAACTTAGAATAGGAATTGCAAATTTCAAACAATTAATTGCCGTAATTTTCACATTTAAACACTTACCAACGACTGTTGAAATATAAACTGTTGTGTTTTCCGCCATAGCGTCACTTGGTTTTTGAACTGACAGTGACGAATTTTTTGTTTTATATCCAATCCCAGCTGCTGACGTGTTCCTTTTTTTAGCGGTTCTTGATCGACCTAGCAAGATCAGAAGCACGTCAAAAGAATAACCACGCATAATGGCTTATTCCTGACTTTTAGTGGCAGAAAGTTTAAAAAACTTCCTATGGTAGAATGCAAGTGAATTTTAGTCATACCAAAATGCATTTGAATACCGGTCGATTGGCAAGGTAATTAAAAACATCGCTAGCGGCGCTTGAGGTCGTGGGTTCAATTTCCGGGCAGGTCAAATCGGACACAGTGTCGCCAACGGCTCACCACCGGTGCGACGTTTTTGTGTTGCCCAGACGCTATGCCGTGGAGATGAGCCCCGCTACTCGTTACACGTTTCGACGTAGAGACGAATTAACAGTAAATGGAGCCCTGGGTTAATTCAATTATGAAGCCACCTTTCCAAATTCAGCGAAAGCTCGTAGGATACAACGATACGAACAATGAAACGAAAGAGCAACCACTTCAACAAAGTGCACTCACTCTGCGACTTACGAACGAGTTACGTTCCAAAGAAACGTTGGTAACTTGTATTTTGTTCGTTATCGTTACTAATGCATAAAACGTCTACTTACACCATCCTGCACTTACAGTATTTAAATACTGAACTCTCTTTAAGGATTAAGGTTCCGAGTCAGGGCTCAGGGGTTTTAAAAAGCTTAAAATAAAATTTAATTGATTGTTAGTTTGTATGCCGGATTACCGGTACAACTTCAACGCATTATTATGGATAAAATCGGACCGGGCGCCGGAGCAAAATCGAGATTTTCAGTGAATGATAGCATTTAGTTTGTGTATTTTTAAAAACAAAATAGTAAAGTGTATTGTACAGTGGGTACTGGTTAATTCATTTTCTTGACTGATTAAATATCGGTGTTCGTAATTGCATGGTGTGACTGAGGATGGGTAAAACTCTTATTTTTTGTTAAAATTTCTTTCTTCAAAATTTAAAATGATGTTTTTGATATTGGGTTTAAATCGGGCTCAGACTGGCTGCTAAATTGGGATTCGGGTTCGGGTCGGATCGGGCTCAACATCTTCGGCCCGTTGACAACTCTGACGCGAAAGCTATGTAGGCATCATCACGATCGCTTGGGAGTTTGCTGGCCATCTGCCTACCAGTACTTGCTTCGAGAATCTTGAGAAGCACTTTTTTAACGGCGCAACTAGTAAACCGTTTTTGCTTTTTTCCCTTCACTGTTTCTTTGATACTGAATGTCCAACAGGAAAGATGTAAATGACAATGTTTGAGCAATCGGCTTCACCAAAATCGGAATGGAACCTAGAGAGTCCAGGATCAGAGTTTGACGTTCTATTCTTTTAACTTTATCATCCGGTGCAGGTCTTACGTATGGTATAAAATCGTGACCAGAATCTCAATAGAAATTCATTTGTGGATTGAATGTTCGAGTAAGACCTTCTTTCTCAACACCCGCAGCGGCAAATATACAAGCTTGCATTTTAGGCTAAACTAGCAGCATTACTGGATTAGGTCTTTGGGAAAACTTCTTCAGTCTAGTGTAGCTGCCAGACAGGGCACATTTCATCCATGTCATGGATTACGAAACTAAATGCTACGTTTACAGCTGACATAAAATCACAACGTAGCAAGAAGTTTTGAAAGGGGGGAGGGGGCATAAACTTCGAAAGCCATCAAGAGATCCGGCTCTGGCATATTTCAGTCACTTAGCACCATTTGTTCTTTTTGTTGAAAAGGAAAGTCAAAAGGGTGGGGTACCTTACGGTACCCTAGTATCCCAAATCCGCTCCTGCAAAAAAATGGAACATGGCTTTGCAGTAGGCCTAACCCAGTAGTTCTTAAACTTTTTATGCTACCGAACCCCTCAAGTCTCATGCAGGTGCTCACCGAACCCCTGCTAAAATTAAAGTTAAAAAATGTTTTGAAACAAGTAGCGCACAAAATCCATCAATGGTAGTCTCCTAACCATAGGGTTACAAGTTCAAGTAAAGTATAAACAGTACTTCGGAATACAATAAATATGGGACGAAAATAGCTTAAGGTGGAAAAATAACGCCACTGTAAATCTCAAAACTGGATGTTTCGACAACACAGATTCAGCTGTCATCATCAGCAAAGCATGCAGGCACTACAAACAGTTTTGTAGTGCCTTGCACTTGTTTCAAGTTACGTAATAATTGCGCAGTGCACACCCAAGGTTGTGCAAAACGCAATATTTGTCTAGTTATGAAAAACTTACTTTCATGATACCGTCGTCGTCGTCGTTTGGCGGGGCATCTCTTCCAAGACAGATGGAAGGACCAAGGCCGAGGGTTTATCCTTTTACCACCCTGGCCACCAAACTGCTTGGGTCAGATGCTGACTGTAAGGGACTTCAGCCAGCATCTTATTTCGTCATCCAAAACCATTAGACCAAACATACCTCGGGGTGCTCAATGTATGGGACACTGTGAGATGATGTGATCTGCGGTTTGTTCACTGGCACCACACTCACAATTCGCTAGAGGAGCGAGACCCCATTTCAAAATTTAAAATGATGTTTTTGATATTGGGTTTAAATCGGGCTCAGACTGGCTGCTAAATTGGGATTCGGGTTTTCATGATACCAATCACTAGAGACTACACATGTTTTCATGATACCAATCACTAGAGACTACACATTAGTTTTGCGCAAAATAAAAAATTAGACCACGTTGCGTTGTTCTAATTGTAGATGCCTTCAATTTCTTGATGTCCGCCGAACCCCTGCAACCGACTCATCGCACCCAGTTTAAGAACCACTGGCCTAACCTTTGACTAATGCTTTTTAATGAGAGAATTAAATGCAAAAATATGCACTGTTTTTCAAGATAAAAGGGAAATGATCGTAGCAGGGCTGCCGCACTATGTCTATACCGGTATCCCAACTAAAATCATTGTAAAAAAAAATTGGTCAATATGTTGAACGTGATATATCCGATAAATTTGATAGAATTAACTGCTTAACAGGAGCATATTGGAAAGACGGTACCATATTTTGCAAGCTCTATACGGCGAGTTTTTGAGGATGGACCTTTGGGTGGACCTTCTTATCCTACGCATTACAACAGTAGCTAACTAGTATGTAGTATAGACGTCATTGGTTCATATTTTATTTACAATTACATAGAAAACCTAAACTTACTTATCATACTGATGATATTGCAATTTAAAGAAATACGTTACGTAATGCTTTCACCACAACAGAACTAAACCCACGTATGACGAACTTTTGCTCTGGCATAGGCGTTGATGTGCCTGCTACCAACACTACAGAGTATCAACAGTTTTAACGTAATATTTGGCACTAGGTAGAAACTTGCCGAAACTGAGCCCATGGTTAGTGATTTTCAAAATCAAACACGCACAAACTCTCATCTGCGGCGTTAGTAAAAGGTTACAGTGTTCCGCTTTTTTCCCTTTGAGAATAGGCCTAATAATTATGAATTTCACCCTCAATTTTCCGGAATTAAAGTTTTTACTCTCAGAATGCTGAAGGATATGACTTAGAAGGAAAACTTTAATACAAAACACTCTCCTGGCAATTGAAAAAAATTGGTTTTTCTCTTACATTGTCATCAAAACGTCACAGATTTTTGACATGCTACGTTAAAGCTTGTTTTCGTGCATGCAATGTCCATTCAATAAGAAATCAACTGCTTATCAAAAAATACCCCAAGCTTGTCGAGCTGCCATGTGACCACCTCAAGATCAGTCCAAGCGCAAGAGGGCGCTAAACGAGAAATAAATAGTTGAAGCATTGACCTTAGAGCGAAGCTGAAAAGTAGACAGCGGCAATTAACACCTCTAACCAAGACAAACATTCAATAACATCATAGCGAAGCATGCTCCTCTCCAGACTGTTTTAAACCATTCGTTCAAAAGTAAATAACAACGAAAATGAATAACAGATAGTTGACACTTTAAATAACAAATGTTAAGCAGCTCTCTCTTATCGCTCCACCTGAGGTTTCTTTGAGTTGTTATAGATTGAGATTTTAACCAAAAACTTTGTGTCCCACAATCTCAGTTAAAAAAGTCAGGTTTGTAGAAACGAGTTTTTTGGTTACTGTTTCCTTATTGTCATTTCACTGAGCAACCAATTACCAACTGTGGAGACTGATAACAATATTGAATTGCTGTCAATCAAATTTTTTGTTTACGTTTCGTACATTGATTAATTAAATGACAGATTTTCTAGTCCTTCGTGAACCTAAAAATTTTGAATCTCGAAATTTCTAACATTTTGAGACCAAGACTCGAGATCGAGATTTGAAACTCAATTGCGACATCAAGGCCAAGACGAGACTTTGAAAATTGTGTCTCGAAAACTCCATCACCACCTTAAACATTCGAAAATGCATGACGTCACAAACGCTTAAACAACCAGTGGCAGACAAGGCAGCGTAACGTAAATCGACTGGCAGGGCTAAACCAATCTGCGGTTAAACAAGATTATTTACTGGAAGCTGCTGGAAGATCAAAAAACCTATCTAAATTTGACTGCTGATAAAATAGCTTGATGAAATTTTTTACTTACATGCGATAAAAATTGTAGTTGCGTGGTGGTGCTAGCGAGCTTATTGCTAGAAAATTGAAGAAATTTGGTGCTGGATTTCTGACGCAATCACAATAGGCGTCAAAATAGCTTGATGAAGTCATCAGTAAAATTCTATGGGGTAGACGAGTAACTGAGTAATTTCAAAATTTATTGTAAAGCGAATGACTATTTTGTCTACATGTTACGCAAGTTGCCACAAGCAAGTCAACATAACGAGTTCAATAAAACAATATTATATTTCATGTATTCAAAAAAACAAAGTTAAAAACAATTGTAACGTCATAAAAAGAAATGAATCACCTTTATGACGTCAAAAAGTCAAAAGTTAAACAAAAGGTCACATGACGTTACAATTGTTTTTAACTTTGTTTAACTTTTCCGTATTTGGCAAACGGTACAGTTGGGAGTTGATTAGCAATTTTATTACAAACAATACAGCCAAGATACAGCTAAAAATACTTGGGCGGACGTTTTGGCTCACATCTGGTGCCATACAGATGCATTAGACAATTCTTGAACAAAAAGTTTTCTTAACATCCCAAAACCCAGACCCAAACTTGTAACCACTTCACCTTCAAACTACCATACCTGGGCAATATTTCACATAACATCGAGAAGGAATTGCAACAATTCATCAAGAAACAACTTCCAGACTTCAAATTACGCTTCATCCACGCAACAACCAAACTTAAGCACTATTTTCACACCAAAGATCGCCAAAGCCACCTCAGAAGAAGCAACGTAGTATACCGTCTTAATTGTTCCTGTAGATCCTTTTATATTGGCCAAACCCGAAGAAACCTCATCAAACGTTTACAAGAGCATCAAACCAGTGACACCTCTGAAGTATGTAACCATATCCAATCCAACACCGACCATAAAGTGGACTTCAACAACCCACAAATCCTTACCCACTCCCCAGATAAATACAAACTCCTCATCCTCGAGTCCTTAATCATTCAACAACTCAAACCGGATCTTAACTTAAACTCCACATCCTTTCCACTCCACCTATTTAACACGTGACCTACTCGCACTTCTCCAGGTTCTGTCTCAGTTTCCCTCTTTTTTGCATCATAGCTTAAGACCTAGCATAACGTAAGCTTTTTAGCGTTGACAATGGCACCAGATGAGAGCCGAAACGCCCGCCCAAGTATTTTTAGCTGTATCTTTTCCGTATTTTTCCCGCCAAATTCATGATCTCGTTACTTGTAAAATGATTTTTTTATCTTTCCACAGTACTGCTGTCATTTGGCAAAACCTATTATCTCCACTTTTACACTTTTCGAGAAAATCAAGTTTTGGTTCTCAGGTTTTTTTAAGAATGTTCCTGATTGCAGATTTTTTAATTTTTGGTTTGATAAAAGTGCTTGATCATAAAAGTTTAATGATAAAGTTTAATGTCTGTAGCGATAGCCACATGCGCTTGTCCGTTCTTCTCGAGAGGGGGAAACACAAATTTTTGTTTCAACACAATGCTTTTTATGTTAAACCCAACTAAAGTTGAACCTAAATTTTTAAACACCCGGAATCTTGTTCAGTGTGGGCGCTAAAATCGTTTTTTGTTGCAAACCATATTCGTTTTAGGTTGCGGCTGAACAAAAAAGCGCAAGATCGTTTCAATTCTTCACCGTTCAATGTCTTTCGACTGCTGTACTTTAAAACACAGAATTTTTCGGCGCTGATTTGTTTTGGAAAAGTTTTAGTCAAGTGGTTCTCTAAGTTTTTAAAAAATCTGCTTTACGATCTCTTCACAATTTTTTCCATCACTCACGGTTATCCTCAGATACTGCTGCTGAACCAACAAGAGCCGCCCTAATTTTACCCTAATTTATTTAGTGATTGTGTGTTTGTAACTACATAAACCAGTGGTGGGCATTGGGCAACTCTTCTAGTCGGCGGGCCATAAGTGAGATAATGAAGTCCTTGGCGTTGGCGGGCCGGATTACTGGATGAATCGTATTTAATATCATAAACAACTGCCAAATGCCAATATTAGGGCCGCACTGGTTGGAAGAGCAAACAAAAAGGTCCTCGGCTTGATTCACGGTAAGTGTTTATGTTTCTGTAAGTGCCGCCGGACCGCATGAAATGGTCTCGCGGGCCGTATGTTGCCCATGCCTAACGTTGTAAAACATAGGTTACTGTAGGTGACTGAAACTGGAGTAATTAAGCTTTACACGATTCAAATGCTATGGAATGTTGGCGATTAAAACAACTAAATATTTAACACTGAACAGGGCCCCCCAAGTTCAAATTTTACCAAGGCACCCCTGCTTGGAATCAAACCCAAGTCTACAGCTTCCGAGGCGGACGCTCTCATCACTCGGCCATCTGAGCTGTTCGCGAACATACAGCAACTCTGTCTCAACTTTCCGCTGCTAGAAGAAGTAGAGCTGAAACTCTCTTGGCCTAACAAAGATAAAAGGATGCGCAAACTTTTGCCCGCTAGTGGTCAGTAGCAAGTCGTGCGTTTCCATAGGATCAATTTCAAAAAAAGGCTCTTGATTTAATCACGTGAGCTCGACTAGTATAAAACAAAGTTTTGCTCTGAACGTTAAAGATGTTTCGAAAGAATTGGAAAAGTAAGTCTTGAAAATTTGGTGTTACCGCTATGTTTTCAAATATTGACTAGCATTTAGAATTTCAGAGGCCATGTTTCACGTCATTTAGCATTTAATCAATATATTTGCAATACGTGATGGTGTAATGATTTGGTTTAGCTAGATTTAAGCTAGAGATTTGAAAAATATGCTTTAGCTTTTTTTGTTGTAAGCATGAATAATTGTAAACATTGTCAGCATACATAAATGTGGGCGATGCAGTTTTGATTTAGGTTGAATGTTAATTAAATACAAAGACGTTAAACCCGGAAAAGAGCGTAAATAAGCTCTGTTTGGAAAATGTGTCCGTGACAGCGGATCATTCAGAATTTTTTTTAGGCAAGGAGGCTGCATTTTTTGACATTTTTTTAACGTTTTTTTCTAGCAGAATTAATTATTACGCGAATTGAGGAACCAAAACTGCTCTAGGAGGGTCCGGGGTTATGTTCCTCCGGAAAACTTTCAAAAAGTCACATACTGGAAGGGTAACTTTAGTGCTCTTTGAGTAATAGTTAAGGCAAACTTTTTGCTCCTAATTATATAGTCCTTCGCATGATATGTTGCATTTTGTTTGCACATTTTCGATTTATGCGTGTTTAAGACCTAAGGATTTTCGTTACGCAGAAAAGGTTCGAAATCGTGGAAAAATTTTATTCATCTAAAACATTGTTGAAAATGCACCCCCCCACATATCCTCTTAGGATCCGCCCCTCGTCACACATCTATTACTTTAGTTGTCTATTGAGATACTTCTCTTAAATATCCACAATAGAATTGCGATAACCAATTTGTTGTTTAAATTCAATTGTAAATAAAACTTTCTAACTGTACGGTACAGATTTGAGAACTATGATTTTCTGTCACAACGCAATCTAATTAAATACAACCGTCTATCAAGATGAAATATTTTGATCTGAATGTAAAAGCATTTAGTTAACAAAATATTGTTTCAACGTAAGTGTGAAATATGCAAAGAGAATTGATATGGGTTTAACCTACAGTAGATAAAACTAAGCTATAAATGCTTAAAAAAGATGTGAAAGTAAAGGAATGGATATGTTGAATCGGTAAGGGATCTCCAATTTATCTGGGATCTCCTATACTTATCAACAAAATCATAAATGATGAACCATTCGATTCTAGTCTATGAGGCTAAAGATTTTAGGAGAATCTTCTGATCAAACGTCACCATAGGAAATAAAGGGAACAAACAAATGGGAAAAAAACAAAATTTGAAAATAAGGTAAAAAATTAAAAAGATAAAAATTACCACAAAAATAGTGATAATATGAATTGAAATATTAATCGACGACCGATTTCACCCTATTTGTGGCTCATCAAATGGATGTAGATAAGAATAAGATTGAAAACAAGAAAAAAATAGTCAGCCTACCATTAAAACTGTTGATAAGAGCAGGTGCGTCAATTTATGCAAAATGTTGTGGGGGATCCAATACAGTGGAGAGAGAGCTTATTTTTTAAAGGGGGCTAGAAGTAGTCAAACCGTATCAACGTCTGGGGGGCTTTGGTCGCCTTTCATGTTACTCCCTAGCTATGGTCGCCTTTCATGCAAGTAAAGCGGTATTGTTGAGCTATTTTACTCAACGATACGGCTTTACTTAATAGTGCTGTATATTATCAGTTTTGAGCATTTTTCTGTTGCTTTCTTTGCAACTTTGACCCAAGAACCATAGGTCTGAGAAAGTGTAGTGGTTGGGAAGGGGAAGCTTCAGTCCTTTACTTTTTTGTCTGTAGTCCAATGAAATTTCATGATCATGAGCAACCTAAAAGTCGAGTTACAACTGATCACCATCTAGTTGTCTGCACTTTGAAAGCTTCGAAACCTTTGAGAGAACAAAAACTTTTCAACCATGAAAAATTTATCGAATCAAGTGGGAATCATACGCTGACAGAAAGATACGAACCGTATTAGCGGACAACTCATTGGCTGATAGAAAGATACGAACCGTATTAGCAGACAACATTGCATCTAGGTTCAAAGAACTTCCGATTTCTGCTGACGACATTGCAACTGAGTGGTGTCTGTTTCGAGCAGCAGGCACAAAGTCCGCTACTAAATGTTGTGGACGTAAACGTGTTGGAGGGACGAAGACTGGCAAGAAAAAAACTCACGGGTGGAACTAAGAAGTTAAAGAAGTTATTTGTTCGAAAAAAGTGGCCAACAAAGCCTGGATTGCAAATAAGTCATCACTTGAAATTCGTTCGCAGTACTCTGAAACACGTAAGGCAGCAGCCGCAAAAGTTAAACTGTCTGAAGAAAGATTCTGGAAGGAATTTCGGGAAAAGGTTGGACGATGATTTAAAAATGGCAAACAAAGTATTCTGGCAGACCGTTCGCCGTTTGCGTGGAAAAAGATCTCACATCGCTTTCTTCATCGAAGATTCAAATGGTGTTTTCCTGAAAGATCAAGATACTATTTTAAATAAGTGGAGAAAATACTTGAGTGATCTTTCAAACCAAGTTGACGCTACACCGACACAAATTTATGAGGAACATACTGACGAAGACATTCAGGTAACCAAAACTGATGTGCATGCTGTTATAAAATCATTGAAAACTGCAAAAACACCTGGTGAGGATGATATCAGACCTGAAATGTTGAAAGCAATGAACGTGTATTGTGTTCGTTGGCTAACTCGTGTTTTTCAGGTAACATGCAGTGGCGTAACCAGGCCTCTTTTTTGGAGCAAATGCCCAGTGTCTTTTTCAAAATGCCCAGAGTCTTTTAACAGGTTATTGTAGTGCCTTCAAGCTACGGTAGCCTACAATTAAAGTTATTTTGCGGTAATTTGCACACAATTCCTTTGTTTTGATGAACTTCAATATCGGCCTACGTAAATAATTTTGCCATTAAATACGTAAAAATTGAAAATATTTAAGGCTTCGTTATTTTCTAGGCTTTTAAGTTTCTTTGGAACTTACTTTAAGAGACTATTGTTTGGACCTAGCGAATAGTTCTAGTCTTTTTTTTTTTTTTGTTATTATTATTAGCGATTAACATAACAGAAAAAAAAAAAACGCAGATAACAAAGCAAATATTAACTGCACTTCGTGGATAATTTTCAGTGTACGAATACAAAACATAATACAAGCAATTACTTGTTACAGCTCGGTGCATTATCTTGCAGCGCTACTTCATAAAATGCGCATTTTCAGATATGATCGCATTCTTAGGGACAAGCTTTGGGCGATGTTGCTACAGCATGGCAATGATGGCCAGTTACTAACTGGTAAGTCGTTGCACAAATGTACACGCATTCCAAGGTCTATGTTCGCGTCAACAGCGTAACGAACACAGACCTCGGATTATGTGTGGGATTACGGCAAGGCTGCTGGGCTCCCTTTCACCTTATCGGTTCCACATTCACATGAATGGAATAGTTAGGAAAAATGAGTCTTGTGGCGGAGTAAAAAGCGGCGTTTGCGCTGCGCAACGTCTGTTATTTGCAGATGATCCTGTGCCACTAGAGTTTTCCCAAAACGATCCCCGGGAAGGTCTTGACTGGTTTTCGGATGCAGCCTCTTGTTACAGCACCAACTTGGAAACGAACTCTGGTTTTAGTCTGTCACCTTGCTATCACATGTTTTTCTTCAGCGCATTCAATTAGTTCGAGCGCTGCACTGTTATGACAGTCTCGACTGTGCTGTTAGCTCGCCGCGAGCAGTTCACTGCTCACAGATCACTGTTTTAGATAATTCTTTATTCGTTGATCACGTGGTCACGCGTGCACTTCTCGTTTTGCTGTGTGATCAGTCATGCTTTTTTAGTTTTCGTTCAGTTCAGTTGGCAAAAGGACGTCTTCTTTATTGTCGAAGATATATCCCTGCACGGCACAGTTTTTAGTTATTTTTTATACCCGAGAAACTTTCAGTTGTTTTTTGCCTTTGAAAGACCTGAATCCCTCGCTATTTTACCTGAACCTACCTACCTTTCCTTACCTATTTTCCCCTTAGTTTTATATCGCAGTGAGAGTTTTTAGTTCGATCAATTCATACAGAGTCGTTCTATTTGTTCTTCTCTGAGGTGCAAGTTCATGCAGCTAGTGGATTGATCTGAAGACGGTGAAAGGCCATGTTCTCCTCTTGGGCCCCGTGTTATAGGCAGGGTCACCTCTGATGCCGAAATGAAAATCGGTATCGTAGAGCTGGACAGCGTTGTTTCGGGCTATTAGCCTTCATGAGCCGCCCTCAGGTAAGATACGTTCATTTTCTAGAACGTATGATCTTGCCACCATCACTCATCCTTTCGTATAAATATATCTTGAAGAATTTAAACTTTGTGGTACGTAGCCACTCGTGTGTCTACGTCACCACGCTGGTCAAATCCTTTACGTGGCCAGGGTGAAGATCAATAACTAAAAAAGCAATGTCCTTCCTGGTCTACTGGACGAGAAGTCATGACGACTTCCAATTGTTGGTGATGGAGAGATGATATAGCCTCCGACCCAACCAGAGGAAGTCGTCATGACATTGCTTTTTTAGTTAATGAAAATCGGTACAACAAAAACAGAAACCATGTGTCTGTCCAGACAACCAAAGCAGTGCTCTCTCCAAGTTGGTGGAATACCACTAAAACAGTCGGTAAAATTCAAGTAGGCCTACCTTGGCATCTCATTCACAAGTTACCGCAAACCAGACGCAACAGCTGATTCAGTGTAAGCAAGTGCAGTAATGCGCCATCTTCACCGATCTGTGGTACTAAAACGTGAGCTTTGCACCAAGGCAAAGCTATCCAGGCTGTCCAGCCAGCTATCGACAAAAAATGAAAAAAATGACGGCAATTTGCTGAAAAAAAAGAAAAAAAAGACATATTTACTAAAAAAAATATATGTCATTTTTTCCTAGGTTTTTTTATAGCTTTTTTAGTTCACTCCGAGTTTTCACCCCGGGTAAGTCTTTTCTTGTTTCTAGTTAGTTTTTTTCATTCGGTTAAAAAAAATTTTTAGGGGAACCGGGGCGTGCAGTGGTTAGTTTACTTATGGGATTTTTTACCCGTCCCGGTTAATCTTTATCATTTACCAGACGTACTTCTATTTTCTGAATTAGTTTTTTGCAGCCTATGTTTTTTTCTGGATAAATTTAATATTCCGCTTGTTTTCTATTTTTGTTTTTCGACACCGGTACTATTTATTGGATTTTTATTCGGCACAGAGTGCGTAGGTTATAGACTTTTTCATTATATTTTTATTTATTTAATTTTATTTGTTATCGATAATTATTCTTTTTCGTTTTGCTTTTGCGTGTTCGCAGAATTTACTGATGATAGCTTAACAGCTGAAATCGATCTAAATAAAGTGTGAGCAATACTACTTTTTGACTGATTTTGCATCAAACTATAGCTTCTTGCCAGTTATTAGATATGTACTAAAAACAATGAAAACAATAACATTAGTCCAATTTTCCGCAAAATCAAGTGAAGAGCAAAAAAAAATGTCATCACGTCCGCAGATGTCCAATTTTCCGCAAAATCAAGTGAAGAGCAAAAAATAGTTCATCACGTCCGCAGATGTCCAATTTTCCAGGTGAAGAGCAAAAAAAGACCATCACGTCCGCAGATGTCCAATTTTCCACGTACAATCACACGAAATCAATGAAAAAAAAAATGAGAGTGGACAGCATGCTATCCATCTTCAGATCAGTTTATGTTCCAATTCTGACTTAAGGCCATAAGTTGAGATTTCGAGCTCAAGCACCCGAAATGAGATTCTTGCGAAGAATTAGCGATTTGACCTTGTTGAACAAGGTTAAAAGTGCAGATATTCGTGAATCGCTAAACATCGAATCGCTGCTTCTCCGTCTACAAAGATCGCAACTGCGCTGGTATGGACATGTGACTCGAATGTCCCACGAAAGAACCAGGGTTGGCGAGTCGGAGTCGTGGGAGTCGAGGTTTTTTCTTGGGAGTCGGAATCAGAGTCGGAGTTGAAAAATTATACTTGCCGAGTCGAGAGTCGGAGTCGAACGGAAAAAAAAAAAACGGAGTCGGAGTTGGAGTCGAACTAAAAAAATACCTGAGAGTCAGAGTTGGAGTCAGAGTCGTATCGATTTCATTACGACTCGCCAACCCTGAAAAGAACAGCCAAAAACTGCTGTATTTAATTCCGATTGGTCGAAGGCCTATAGAAGCTGTCCCAAAACTCAACGGCGAATTTACGTTGAAAATCTTGTTTGGTCTCGCTTCAGTTCCCCACCAGAGCATCTACCCTTCGTCGAACCGGATCGAAATACTGGGATGCTCCAACTCGAGCAGCTTCCCCCGCGACCTCTCAACGATGAGCGGGCCTAGAAAAGTTAGTTAATGGCGATATCTGTGCAATGTGTTTGAACAAAAGATACTTTCTAAAAAAGCATGCTTGTTTGCGCATAATCAAACTATTGTGCTCCCAAAATATTGGGGGAGGGACATTTATTCTTTGGTCCCCCACCCCAAGCAAAATTATTGGGGGGTCCGGACCCCCAAAAATTTACGCCTATGAATAAGAAATAAAGAAAACTTTTCAGCTGGGCAGCACCAACAGACTTAAGACTTTTTTAATTTTAAATTTTTTATCTTATTTTCAAATTTTGTTTTTTTCCCACTTGTTTACTCTCTTTATTTCCTATGGTGACGTTAGATCAGAAGATTCTCCTAATATCTCTAGTGTCATAAACTAGGACGAGAAAGTAATTATATTTTAAATACGTTATGTGATTGTGAGCGTCTAGAATTTAATCAAAAATGTATTACACTTTCGCTACACTGGTAACTAATTAAATTACAATTTATTATGATCTAACTTAAACTATTCAATTTAGGCATCCCTTTGATAACATTGGTCAACAGCAAAATTTAAACAAAAATGCCATCCAGCTTTTCTAAAAAAAATTTTTCCACTGATTCTCAATCTGCAGTCAGTTTTTGCCCATCACGTCGGGTTTAAAAGTTATTTTAAGCTTTTTCATCGCGGTACCGGTAAACTTTTCAAAACGTAGCCTATATACAGTCAATTCCCGTTAATCGGACACCATTTGTTCCAGTGAATAATGTCCGATTAGCGAGGTTGTCAGATCAACGAATTAGCCTTGTTTGTGGTTTGTAATGTCGGTACGTCAATCACGCAATGCCGACCTGCACTTGCGTGGCCCTGGTTTGCACAGGCAAATCATTATAGTCAACGCAACTGCAAAATAAGTCACAAAATTTGTTTAATGCAGGGGTGGGGAACAGGCAAACCATAGCGGGCCGCATTCATTGCATGATACTTTCAGCGGGCCACATTCACTCCCAATTTAAAAGTTTTGTCTGAAAAGTACACAACATTACGTCGCAAATTTATTAAGCATTCATGCTGAATTGTTTTTTACCGCAAAAATCAGAGACTTTTTTATGCCACGAAAGCAGCATGTAGTTGAATGTAAAACAGTTTTATTCTACCATCAAGTTTGTTGTACACTTAACAAAGTTCTGACTCGGGCCACATTCAAAACTTAAGCGGGCCGCATGTGGACCGCGGGCCGTAGGTTTCCCACTCTTAGTTTAATCTAACGAAACTTTAATTACAGCATAAATCACAAAAAGGCATGGTCCACTCCGGGTCATTGCTTTTTAATAAAATTCATCAAATTGATTTGCACATGGCATCTTACTGACTTTCCTGGTGTCGTAGGTTGAAATGACAGCTTATTCTACCCAGACCTTTCTGTTTCAAACGGTGAGAATATAGCAGAGGAAAACAAAACAAACAAACAATAACGCGTTGTCTTGCGAATGTAATTGTCACAATTGTCATTGTAGGCCTACTGTAATTAGTACTAAGCGTAAAATCGACTTATGGGTAGCAGCGTCTCAACCTTGCTGCGGTCTAAGTCCGATTAATTTACGGGGAATTTTTTAACGCATTTCGCACTTTTTGTTCCTAGAATTTCGCTGTCATAGTCGGATAGCGAGGTTGTCCGATTATAGAGGTAAAACATGGCACATTACAATGCAGGAATTCCGTTCCTTAATAATTTGTGTCCGATGGCGAGGGTGTCCGATCAAAGGGGTCCGATTAACGGAAGTTGACTGTACTTGTCACCCCACAGTTGACCTTTGTCCCAAATTAAAGCAGTTGTTATTATGAGGTCAATTTTTGGCTGTGACAACACAATGTTTCGTTTGTGAGTAGTTGAAGGTCATAACTCTCCTTAACGTGAACTTTTCAAAAGCATGTAGAAGAATCACTGTATCAGGTATTAATTTTTCCAGTCCTCAGATCATTTTCTACCATTACTGTCTTTGATAGCTCTGTGCGTAGCAAGATTTTAATAATAATGAAACTTGAATCACAAACTCCAGTTTTTAAGGCCTCATTTTTAAACCGTTTTACTTTTTTCGAAATCATTACTGAGTAGAAGGTTTGACTGATAAAAATCTTTCGAACACAACTTATAAAATTTTTGGATATTTTAATTACAAAATTAAGAACCAGAAATGTATGTAGCATTCGAAACTTTCGAGACGTTTTGGTTTATACTTAAACCACTGTCAATCTTGTTCAAATAGAATCTGCAATATCGAAGTGAGGCTCATTCTCCTCTGGCAGAGTGCTCGATAATTATCACTAGCTAGAGTAGAGTTTCCCAACCTTTCTGTTCATCTTACCCCTGGGAGTACATGCATACCACAGTTTGGGAACCCCTGAGCTAGAGCTTAAGTTATATTTATTTGAATAGAATCAATACAAAATCATTAAACCTCAACAGCCTGTTTCGCCGTTGCCGGCTTTTCAGGTGGTTATACAGTAATCTTACTCAAATAGAATCAGATTCTGTATTGTCTGAAATAAAATTATTGTCTGAATAAAAGTCTGAAATTGTCTGAATAAAATTATTTGTCTGAATAAAATTATTAGATCTTAATGCGATTTTAAAGCTGATTTTGATATGAAACTTAAACATGTCACCACAAAAACCTGTCTTTTGTGGCAAAGTTATCGCTGTTTTGCACAATTGCACATTCGAAGGGGTTTCTCCAAATTCCACTCAATGCATCACTGTTTCGCGAAACATTGTAAATGATTATTGGTGTATTGTCTCTCGCTTTGATTCCTTGGCTAAACTTAATTCCTTTCAATTTTTAGAGATATTTGGAAAACGGAAGAGTTCCCAAAAGTTCTCAGTAAGTAGGCTAAACTATTTAATCTAGTAAGCCAAATTTGTGAAACGAAAGTCAAAAAGCGAAGTCCTGATAGTTTTGCTTATTGAGTGCTAAGTTATAGCAGCCAATGAATAAGGCTTTTTGATATTTTTATTTCTGATTCGAGTTACTGCATATTTGGCTGGGTTCTATTTCTATTCTTTTTGTGTTATTGGTTGAATCAGTACGGCAGTATACAGCTGGAGCTCAAAGACTGCTTTTGTGATTGGTTCCTAGCCCTTGAGCAAATACCCTATAGCAGTGGTTGGCAACCACCGGGCCGCGGCCCGTTGCCGGTCCGTGTGAAGTTTGTTACCGGTCCGTATGCGTTTTCAGAATAAATGCTTTGAGTTTAAAACATTTTTATAACGTGAGTCGCAATTTTGGGACGTTTTTGTAAAAACACTTCATAACTCAATTTTGGTGATCCAGTATGGCAAAGTTACTCAATATCACAAAATCGGCACAGTGTCGCCAACGGCTCGCCACCTCTGCGACGTTTTTTCGGAGCTGTGTAGCCCAGGCGCTAAGCTGCGGAGATGGGCACCGCCACTCGTTACACGCTTCGGCGTAATACCGCGAGTATAATGAAGGTTTGATTTTGATTTGATCTTTTAATTGAACAGCAAACATTTGATTATGCTGTCATTTTATCGTAAATCTTTTGTAAATCAAACAGCGCTTGGTTAAGAGAAAGAATAACGTCAAGAATCAATTTTTTTAAGAAGCTACCATAAAAAAATTAAGCAAAGCTGCTGCAGCAAGATTTAAAAAGTTTAATACTCTGGTCAGAGTAAAACAAGATCGAGGTTTTTAGTTCTGAATAAATATGAGTGTTTTATTGCTTAAGCATTTTTGATTTCTTAAAGGCCGGTCCGCAAAAACAATTCGGTTTCAAACCGGTCCGCTGTGCGAAAAAGGTGGCCGACCACTGCCCTATAGGTCGCGCACCAAGATACGTGGTTTGTTGCCACTGAACGACGATACAGAAGCTGGCTTAACAATATCACTGCCAGCTTTTGATCCGGCTCTATAGGCAACAGTCTGGGGTAATAAAAGGATAGACTCTAGGCCTCAGAGCTGTTTACGTTTGAAAGTGGATGCTCGGCCAAATAACGGCGAGTCCTGTTTTATCAAACACCATTTGATGAACTTTGTGAAGTTCCTCATTTTAATTTTTGCAACTTAGGTCGTTCTACTTCATTTGTAAAGTTTAAATTAAACGAACAAAAGTCGTCTTGGTAGAGCATTTCCTAATTTTGTAACTTTCTTACTTATATTGCAATTTTGTTACTTTTACGTAAACGACAGTCAGAAGCACATTAGTAGACTACTCTATTTCTTAGATTCCTACTTACTTAAGCTGCTATAAAAAATAACGTGTTTTTTTTTTTGGATGATGTTTAGATAAAAGATGAACAAAATTATTTCAAAGACTATGGTCCTGGAATTGATTGGAGAAACACAAAGGAAGGAAAAATTATGCTACATCTTCAAAATGGAGAAGCCTCAGCTACACTTGTGGTGCTGCCTCTGTTTCCTCCATATCCTGAATCAAGTTTTCGTTACCTTTATGTAAAAAAATACGATTATACTCTTGAAGATTTTCTCAATGCAAGAAAGGCTTTGAATGGAAAATTTGTAATTGATATTTTTTATAAAATGATTATTGCTGTAGCTGAGCTTCATGAGCATAATGTTGCTCACGGAAATATACATTTGCGCAATTTTTGCGTCACTGAAAATAATAATCAAAGTAACGATTTAGTTATTAAAATTAGTAATTTTGAAAAGTCAAAAACATTAAAAAACCGAAACAACATCATTGAAGATACATCATTAATTCAAGAAGATATAAATGGATTAGCTGAGATTTTTGAAAAAATATTAGAAAGCCGCAAAATAGAAGACTGGGACGAAGAAATGCAAAATAACTTTAATGATTTTATAGAAAAAGTTGAAGTAGATAATGTTGGAATTAAAAGCATACAAGATCATCATTTATTTTGGAATTATAAAAAAAAAATTAAATATTGTTTGAGTGTTTTTAAAAAGTTGGACCAAAATGAAGACAAACAAAAGGAATTAATACAAAGAACAGATTTGAAAGTTTCAGTGGACGATTATCCTGAAGATTTGAAAAGTCTCGTCAATAATAAACAAACCAAGAAAGTACTTAAAGAAATGAAAAACATTTGGCATATACTAGTTTTCATTCGCAATATGTTTCACCATTGGAATGAAAGAAAATATCCAGAAAGAAGGAAGTGGTTGAACGGAGATAGCGAGAGTTTTGATGATGAGCACTTTTGGAAAAGAACGACAAGACCATGGCCTCAGTTTTTGAATTTATTAAGAAAATGCGATGATTTTCTGTGAATGAATGAAGACAATAACAACATGATCTGTCAAGTATAAAAAGTAACCTCTTCAACATTCTTTTTTTGAGCATTTTTGGTGATTCAATATTTATTAGTTGACCTTAAATTTGTTCTACATCCGGAGTATTTGTAAAGGCAAAAGTGAAGAATTGCTCAAAGTGATGTGATGGAGCTGACGGGAAAGTAAGCTGGAGGAGCTTTGGGAGCTGGTGGGAAAGTGAGCTGGTGAGCTGGTGGGAAAGTGAGCTGGTGAGCTGGTAGAGCTGGTTGGAAAGTGAGCTGGTGGAGCTGGTGAGAAAGTGAGCAGGTGAAGCTGGTGGGAAAGTGAGTAAGGTACCTGCAGCAAATAAGGCCCTGCAGGTAATAAGGCCCACTGGCGATATCTTCTAACACAAGCATAATACGATCAACTTTGACGCGTTTTTTTGAAGCTGTTATGAAGGCAAGTTTGTATGAATAAATTGATTGTTTTATCTGGTAAAACAAGTTAACCACAGAAACTTAAAATTTGGGGGGACTAAAAACTCATGTTGTTCTAATTTTACAATGGCTTTGACGATCAATATCTCTAATTTCATGTTTTTTTCTTACAATTTTTCGATACAGTCGGCAAGAGTAATGCTTTTAGTGGAGTGTTCATATACTTTTGTTATTTTTTTCTTTTGTGAAGGTGATTGATAATAACATATTGAAATTTGCATAATGCTGCTAATAAGGCCCATTTTTTTTTATTCACACGTGCAAAAATACTTAGATGCTGAATCTGTGATAGAAAGATTTGCTGTTTAGCGTATTGCATTTGGCGATTACCTTTAAGATTTTTAATTAAAATAAAGTTTTTTCTCGAAAATAAACTGTTGTTTCGCCGCATGATGGGGCAAACTTAAATTTTGAAAATGTTAAAAACTAGCCTTTTCATTGACATTTTTGGTTGAGTTGCCTGCTTGTAAAGCATCAAAATACGTCATTTAAAACAGGTAGAATCAGTTGTGCAGGAAAAAAAGATCAAGTTTACGTTTTACGGTTGAGAAAGGCTTAGGCAACCTACTGGTAGGTATCAGTTTGTGCACCCCCCCTTGAAGCGTCAGGTGATATTTGTACGTTCCTCAAAGATACAAGTCGTGTTGTGTTTTTTCGGATATTTTTGTGTAATTAAATTGTGCTTGCGAGATATGTTTGGATATGTAACTTAATGCAATAATGAAGGAACACATGAAACTTTGATAACTTATTCTCTTGGGTACGGTAGGTTTTATGAAGAGAATTTCGTCATATTAAGAACACAGTGGCTTCTTATTCTATTAAAATATAATGCCGATGTGCTTGTGGAGCATAACTAAACATTTACTGGATCAGTATCAACTGTTTTATGATGGGCCTTATTACCTTCCTATGAAGGTAATAAAGCCCGAATTTTTATTTTTTTATTTTGTTAATTATACAAAATTCATGATAGCGACATAGCTAAAAATTGGATGAAATGAAGTCTCAGATGCACACATTTGAACGATCAAACAAAATTTGTATAATATTCATCACTTGCGGAGTTATGCGCATTTGAAAGTTAATGGGCCTTAATAGCTTCCTGTACCTTATTTTTAGTGGTTCAATATCAGTTTGATGACCTTGGGTTTGTTTTACATCCAGAACCATACCAGGTTAAAAACAAATCAAAAATAAAATTAGATCAATCAGAAAAATCGAAAAAGAACAAAAAAAAAACAAGAAACTTCAAGAAACAAGCAAATAACGAATAAAAAAACCAGTTACAATATGACTACTGGTAAAGGTCCTGGTATATCAAAAAAACCTAACGACCATAAAGGATTGCCTCCTGGGCGTGGTTGGAAAATCCTTAAACAGCTGAGCTGGAATGATGACGATGATGGAATGTATGACTTTTAGGTCCTTTAGTTTTAAATGTGCACAGCGCAGTTACAATGGAAGCCAAGAACACATTCTACTCGATATTGAATTACATTTTGCTACTGTCGCAATGTGAGCATGTTGCGCAATCTGTCACATGTTGCACAAGTTGCGCAATTTGTCACATGTTACGCAATCAATCATCAGAAGAGCAAGTCACAGTTCTTCCGAAGCGATCTAATTGTTTGCTTTACCATTTCGTCTTAGAATTGCAAAAGGTGCAAATCTGTCCGTAAAGTGCATGCAATTAGAGATGGCATGGGCCGCTAAGGAACCCGCCAACGAGCCGTTAACCGGTCTTTTTACCGGTCCACTAACGGCCCGGTTCTATCTTTGCTTATAACCAGGTCGCTAGCGAGCCGCTAACACTTTTTGAATACCCTTTAAGTTTGATTAATGTGAATAAAGGTTCATAAAAGAAAGGGCCTTGGCAGGCTGGGCTTTATTTTTGGTACGATTTGCCGGGTCGGTTACGGTTACTGGGCTAGAGGTTCCGGGCCGTTGGCGGTCCGGGCCTCAAAAAAGTCAGCCCGAGCCATCTCTACTGTACATGCAATATCAGTGCTGCCACTCGTAGGGATTTTTTGACATCTGTAGGGAGTAGGGAATCCCTACAGGATTTTTGCTCGTTTGTAGGGATTTTAAGTAACATATGTTACAAATATTAAATTTTGATAGCAGTGTGTAGTTTGTAAGTTAAACACACTCCTACAAATTTTGTGGTTTTACTTCTTTAAGCGCCCACAGAACACCTCTTATTTTTTTCAATGATCAGCAATCCGTAACCATTTTTACTCATTGTTCCGTGACCACCAGAAGTAAGTGCTTGCATGCTGGACTTCCAATTTCATTATTAATTTGAAACTGTCCACACTGGTGGAAGCTCAACTTCGTGAACTGACTAGTGATTGTTAACAGAATGAGCTTCATAAATACCAAAATGCACAGTTTGGGTTTGCAGTCTCATCTTTGCATTTGTCGTTTTTAAGCTGATAAGATCTCTTGTTTTAGGATTGTTAATTTTTAACATGTATCGGTACCAGGACAGTTAAGTGGTAGCTAGCCTACCAGGATAAGATGTCACGAGCAATCATAATTTTTACGATTCAAGATTTTAACTAATGCCAACTTGCCCAAACCTGAATTTTCATAAAAATATGCCCAAACATTTAAAGTGTGTACCTATTCACTGTTCAAAGTTTGGAATAATTTTGTCTAAAATAGATATATGAGTTTCTACGGTAAAATACTTTTATTATACCCAAAAAACTTAATAGGTTTGAACATTTTCCAATTATATCGCTCTTAAATCTTAATTTGTTGGTCGGCAGCGTGGCGCAGTAGTTTGGAGCGTCGTTTTTGCGACGACCATAATCGCTACAGGTTAATGCTTCAACGCCCAATTTAGTCTCGTTGCTGCGTCTTTGGATAAGATGCTTCACGATGATTAACTATCTCAGTTTGGTGGAATCTGGCAAGCAGTAAATTTGCCCGATATATAAGTTGGAAATATCCGACTTGTTTTGCGTGTGTTTTTTGGTCCGACTTAGAGCACAATTTGTCCGATATATAAGTCGGATATTTCCGATGTATATATCGGACTAATTATAGTCCAAATAAGCTCGAAAAACAGGTGTCACAAAATCGTTTTTTTTCCAAAAGGCGTGTGACGCGCCGTTTGGAAAAAAACGATTTTGTCCGACTTATTTTGCGCGTGTATTTTGGTCCGACTTAGAGTACATTTTGTCCGCTATATAAGTAGGATATTTCCAATATACATATCGGACAAACTATGGTCTAAATAAGCTCAAAAAACATGGTTCACTAAACGATTAGTTTTTTTCCAAACGGCGCACCATAGACGTACGGTTTCCGATTGCATATTTCAGTCACTTACAGTAGCAGCACAATACCCCCTTAAATACTCTTCTGCATAAAACTAAATGGCTTTGCAGTAACCTTTGACAAATATAAAAGCTTTTTATAAGAGAATTAAATACAAATATATGCACTTTTTTTCAAGATAGTAGTAGTAGTTTATTTTATTTAACGACCAGAAAAACACCAAACAAAAACAAGGAACAAAAACAATGGCCGAAAAACAGGTTACAGCGACAAAACGATATACGTTGAAACGTGCAGGAGTTAAAAAATAAACACAACTTTAAAAAAAAATGCACGGTCGCTGCACCTTAGGTTAAATTTCGTTTGCTATAGGCCTACTTGAAAAAAAAAAACAATACGCCACGTAAAGAGTAATGACCAAAAATAAAAAATGGGTAACCAAGCTGTAAGCCAATTATAATTTGACGTTTAAATACAGTACCGATAGTGGTTAAAAAAAATAATAATAATTAACTTTCATCAGTAAGTTCACTCAAATTGTTCCACTCAATTAAATTGGCCTACGCAATTAAAACTGATACAGATTAAAGAAAGGTATGATACAACGTAGGACTGCTGGGATTGGAAGCCGAAAAACCATAAAATTTGAAGTGTTCATCGATTGGGAGATGGTTGGAGAAACTCAAAACTGTAAAAAAAACTAATAGCAGATATCTGTTTTTGCCCTTTAAATCAATTAAATGTAGGTACATAATGTAATTACGGTATGAACTTCTATCACATAACCAATGAATTCACAAGTTACTAGAGTGGTATGCCAAGTCATGCACGTTTTTTTAATCGCTTTTTTGAAAGAATTGTGCGATTTGTTTTGCCGAATGATTATTGGAATAGAATTCCAAGTTAGCGGACCTCGATATATCAAAGATTGTTTAGTCAATTCGATTCTACAAACCTGGGGGAATAGATTAGATTGACTTCTAGTCTGACGAGAGGTAAGCTACTACAACATGGCCTAGCGGTACCGCGCGCAGGTGACAGATCCTACGTGACGGGTTCGATTCGCGGCTGGAGCCGATCGCATTTGACGTATTTAACGGGTGGCTGCTGACTCGAAGAGCGCAAGCTCACTTCGCAGTCTCCCTCAATTACTGTTGAATTTTCCGTTCAATATAATTTGAAAAAATAACCTCCGATATACAAGCTAACTGATTGTCGTCAAGGAGATTCCGAAAAGTGACTGGCAAGCCATCGTGCAAATATTTGTACATAAAGCTAGCAGTTTTTAATTCTTTTTATTGATGAATCGTCAAAATATCATACTGTTGCATCAGAGTTTTTACACTATCTCTATAATTCAGCTTAAATATTAAGCTAATAAACTCGTTAACCGAACTTTTAAGTTTTTTAACCATGGTCTTATTTCCATTGCACCAAGTCATAATGCATTATTGAAGACGGCTTTTTATTATAGAGTTATACAGCAAAAGTGAGATGCGCTGGCTCAAATAATTTCGAATTTTGTGAACAATACTGCGCGTAATCCTAATTTTACTCAATAGCGCTTCCATATGAAGTTTCCAAGACAAATGTTCATGAACTATTACGCCCAAAAATTTAACAAAAACGACTCTTTTAATTTCTCTGTTCCTCTTCTGGAGAGCATGTTCACAAGGAAGCTTACTATTCGGAGTGCGGAACACAATGTAATTAGTTTTATTTATGTTTAGAAAAAATTTATTAGCTTTGAGCCAACTATCAATACTTTTTAACTCTTCATTAGCCACTTGGAATACTTTCTCATAAGAACTTTCACTGAAAAATAAATTTGTATCATCAGCAAACATTATAGTCTTACCTTTTGTTATACATCTGTAAAAATCATTTACATACATTAAAAACAGCAAAGGTCCAAGAATAGAACCTTGCGGGACACCACACTTTGTTTTCCAAATATCAGATAATCGGTTGTTGCGTACCACTTGTTGAGCGCGGTCATTCAGATAACTAGAAAACCATTCTAAAGGTAAGACCTCTTATCCTGTAATGCAGTAATTTCTGTAACAATATTTGATGATCTATAGCAGGACTTCCCAAACTTTTTCGCTCGCGACCCCTTTTAATCTTCCAAAATTTTTCGCGACCCTTTACAGCAAAAATCACAAACAGTGCGAAATATGCATTTGTGATAATTATTGAAAGGCGAAAACTAAAAACAAGTTACCGCTACTCAATTATTTATTTATTTTATTTTTGTGGCATATTTATCCTCCTATCACGAGAAAGCAATCAATGCGCTATACGAGCTCGCTCAGGAGTTGCCAGCCATCTGTTTACCACACCAACATGGGGTAATCCCGCTAAGTGCCTGTCCCACCGACACAACAAGTAAACTTGCCGGCTTGTTCTTCACACTGTCCCTTTATTGCTGAGCGTCAAGCAGGGAAGCTGTGAATACCAATTTTAAAGTCATTGGTTTGACCCGACTCGGAATTAAACCCAAGTCCACAGATTCAGAGGCAGACGTTCTTACCTCTCGGCCATCTGAGCTGTGGATGCCAACAATGCCTACTGGTTTATACTTTAATAGCTTATTAGAAACAAAAAAAGCAAACACATTTATGTAATGTGATGGGTGCAATTGCTTTCTCCTACAAGCCTAATCCAGCCGCGGCTCAATATTTGTTAATGCCGGTCTCACGGCGGTTTCAATGTTGCTTATGCAGGAACGATGTTTTGCCGTCAACGTTGAACATGCAGACTCGCACAGACACGTCGAGACAAACGGCCGGAGTGCGGTTACTGCCGAGGCCGATGATGATGGATATTCGGCTTTAATGCTAACCATTGATTAACCAGCTATCCATTGTTTAAATAGTTTTTAGTTACCGGTACTATAGCCTCTTGCCAGCAGAGTTCTACATGGCGTCGCCAACCGAAGCGAAGAAACAAAAAGATACATCCAGCTTTGTCACTTGATACCAAAGTGACGAAACAAAACAGTTCATAGTTATACAGAGAACTACAACATTCAACCGCTACCTCACGATTTCGTATTTAGCTTAGAGATAGGCCAAAACCTACAGCTAGGCCTAAGTTAAGAATGCTGTTTGCGCAATTGCACCAGTTTTAAAAGTTTTAAAAATCACAACAGCATGCTACGCAATTGCGTAACACTGAATACGCAAATACTTTGCCGAAAATTTGTACAAATGTGTACTTCCTGCGACCCCTGAAGTTTGTTACGCGACCCCTCGCGGGGTCGCGACCCCCAGTTTGGGAAGCTCTGATCTATAGTATCAAACGCTTTGGATAAATCTAAAAACACTCCAATCATTGACTGCTTTTTTTCAAAAGCTGTCTTAATATTTTTTCCTAAAACCAAACCGGTTTTTGAGAAAAAAACCTTGTCTAGTCAAAAAACTAACGAGACGTTTATACACCAAATTTTCCAAAATTTTTAACGACACAGGAAATAAGCTTATTGGCCTGTAGTTATTAACGTCATAGGTCGAACCTTTCTTAAAAACAGGTGCTACTTTAGCTACGGTACTTTAAAAGCATCTATAAATTCACCGATATTTGAAGAGAGATTAAATATGTGAGCAATAGCCTATTGTATGTTGTCCGGGATACATTTTAAAGCAAACATGGGCGAACTACGGTCCGCAAATCAAATCCGGCCCGCCGATCCTGTCATTCTGGCCCGCCGGTACTTACACAAACTTAAACTCCCACCGTGAATTGAGCGGAAAACATTTATTTTCTTTAGAGATTATAGATGGCAGTGATTTTCAAAAAAATAAGCCTCAACGGTGCAACATTGGAATAAAAAACGAGTAAAACGAGATGAAAACCTTTTTTTGGAGATCACATTCGTTTGTGGATCATGATCTCCAAAAAAAGGCCTTCACCCTTGTTTTCCAATCAGCGTGCAGCCCGCGGCTTCAAGAGTTTTTCCAAATCTGGCTCTTCTTGTGAAAAGCTTGCCCACCCCCGCCTGTAAAGCTTTTGAAGGTATCCTATCCATTCCACGCCTATTTTTTGATTTTGTATCGGTAATAATTCTTTTAATCTCAAGAGGAGAAGTGGAATTAAAGTAAAGGCAATTTGAAGTAGGAAGAGGCAAGTATTTCTCGAAATTATGAGAAGTAGGAGGAAGTTTGTTGACCAGCTTAGTGCCAACTTCAGCAAAGTGAAGATTAAAGTGATTAGCAATTGTTGCAGCATCACTGGTTAACTGGTTGTTAATTTTAAGAGTAGAGCAGGGATCTAATTTTTTTTTTACCGAGAAGATTATTAACAATTTTCTATGTTTGTTTCAAGTCATTTTTATGTCTCTTAAAAACTGATGAATAATGAGCTTCCTTTTTATCTTCTAAAGTATGAAAGTAGATGTTTCTTGGTTTAATATTTTCTTAGCGCAGTATTTTTTGACATCTCTTTTATTTGCAATAGTTTTTGCCAATCTTTATCAAGCCATCTGTTTTTACTGCTGTTATTTGATTGTATCAATGGAAACGATTTATCAAACCCTTGGTAATACTTATCTGCCAAAAGCATATAAGACTGATTAGTTTTGGTTTCGTTTAAAATACACTGTAAATCAAATTGGGTAACGTAGACCCAAAAAACTTGGGTTATCATTTTGGGCTCGAAGGCTGAGAAACCCAATTTGCCAACTTGGGTAATAACGACCCAATTTACAAAGTTGGGTTTGTTAACCCAATATCCATAACCCAAGTACAGTGGGTAACTTGACCCAAACTACAAACTTGGGTCTTTAAACCTAATTGAAAATTTTGGGCTCGAAGGCTGAGAAACCCAATTTGTCAACTTGGGTAATAACGACCCAAATTTTCAATTTGGGTGTTTAACCTTAAATCTTGTAGATCAAGAAAATTGGGTAATTAATACCCAAGCTGAAAATTTGGGCGCTTTGTCCCAAAAGCTTTTAGCTAAGGAAAAAAGCCCAATTTTCAGATTTGGGTTTTCCGATTAATATTTGTGAATGCGTTTTTGCTTAACTCGTAATCACAACAGTCGTCACAATCACTTAATAATGGAGGGTTCACAAGAAATGCACAACAAAATATTGCAATAATGCTTTATATTGTCAAAAGAAATAGGTGCAAATTAAATGTTCAACAAATAACAGCATTGATTATTTGAACATGTTTAGGTTCACATATGAAGCGATTATAAATAAAACTGATCCAAACGATGTAAATATTATGCGATTATGACCTCAATTTAAATGAGAATTGCAAGTAACCAATTCCTGCAAGCACAAATAGAAATCTGCCACAACCATATGCAAACCCAAGCATTTTTAACTCACAAATGTATGTAAAAAAATAAACAATCATAGATACGGAGCAGTTACAGTATGCTACTCAAAGAATAAAAAATGAAGTGCATACGCAGAGACAATACAAAATAATGCTTTTGCAAAGATACAAAATAATGAAGTATTATGATACATAAAATTAATTAATTTCAGTTATTATCAACAATTTACTGTGCACTTTAAGTGCAAACTATTGTGCGCTCACAAAAACAAGGTTAGCAGCAATCAAGTTTAACAAGATGTTAAAAGGCAATTACAGTAGCTCTCAACCATAACCAAGAGTTTGTGTCACGAAGGTTTTGACTATGCCTAATTATATTTACGTTATGTCAGTCAGATATTCCGCTGAAGCAAAATTATGTCAATAAGCAACCAGCCACAGTCATGATGTTGCATAAAAACTAACCAAACAAAATAGGCTAAAAAAACATGACACCCATACGTTAGAATAGAACACAGGAAACAAAGACGGGCAAACAATGTTTAGTGCAAATGTTATACAATCGGTAAGCAGCAACACACTTCTTTGGAATAAATTCGACAAGTTATCAGTTCAAAGTTTTCCCCCTAAAACGTCTGTTTTCGCATATTATGCATCTGAGAAGTTTTTATTTTACCATTTGTCTCAATTGTTTTTCCGTTCGCTTTCATTCAAGCCTTTTGTGCTATTCAGGACGCATTAGATAGCATCAACTGTCTGCAGAATTTAGTGTTTCGATGCACATTCTTCGCAGAATTCCCTAAAAAGATGGAGCAATTGTAAGCCCAAATATTGTATGTAAATAATGAGCCAGAAAAGCGCATGATGAAAATTTCCATCAGATTATATAAATTGCAGTATTTGAGAGAAACCGTTTAAACTTGGGCTTATGTCCAGCAGTGCTTTTGTTAAATTTCAACTATGAAAAACAGTTTGGAATGACTGGGTAAGAAAAAGCAAACTGGAGAGCCCGCGTATCTGCTTTGGTAGGCTTTCATTTAAGGTCAAATCTTCAGCAGTTCGAGTGATGGGGTGTCTTAGATATAGAACAAAAGAGACAATTCGGTTTTATTGTAGCGTGAAGCAATATGGTAATAACAAGACATATAGCGTTTCAAACCAAATTATTATTTACTCTTATCTACAGTGCGAACAGGTCTTTTGGAACTGAACAGTTTTATGCGTTGATGAAAACCCTTGCGCGTTATAGACAGGCAAGTAAACCAATTTTTATGATGATAAAAAAAATTAGACAAAAAAAAAAAAATAGAAAATAGACAAACTCTATGTTTGTCTAATTTGTCTTAAATAATCGAGTTTGTCTTAAATAACAGACAAGCAAACAAGGACTCTAGCGCTTTATAATTTATGCTTTCTTAGCGTTAAGCACATAAAAACCTTAGCATGGGCTACCATGGCAGTCTTTAGGTTGTTCACACCTTTGCATCCCAACTAAATAATTATCATTTATGTTTAACTGTACCAAACAATCAATTTCTGAAACTTCACAAAAACGTTTAGCAATAAACCACTTGCTTGGAGCAGGCTTGCTTATGTGGAATTACATTTTTAATTTCTTTACCCAATAAAAACCATTGGATAAAAACTGCTAATTGAGGTTTGATCATTTTTAGTAACAGGAACAACAGCTACAAAAAATTTAGCCAGTCTATAGCCTTTTCAAATTTTAAACATTATTTCAAATTTCCAATCAACAAAGTTCATTAACGCCACATTACTTGATTTAATAATAATTTTTTATCAAAGACACAGAAAACAACATGCAACAGCTTGACTAGCATCAAATTATGCTGACCTGTAATTGTCACAAAATAAGTTTGCTGATTTTCATGAAACAAAGAGGTTGATGCAAAAATAATCCACTGTGAATTATTTTATATGCATGTTGCCCATGTGTCATAACCACTGCTTTAACTTTACATAATAAAACTGAAAGAGTAGTATACTATCATAACAAGTTTCTAACACACAGCTGCAGGGAGCAATGCAGTGCATGTCAAGCCATATTTTTTGCACCAAGTTCTTTGATTTTACTGCTTATTGCATACGTAAAATCATGAAACCACTCACTACATAATCACGTGTCACTTTCTATGAGTTGCATACCGGGCCTATTGGTTAAAGCGCCTTAGGTAGGCAAAAATTTATAAATAGCAGTATGAAGTAGAATAATCACAATGCACTTGATTGGTAACATACTCATATTCGTATTGATGTGAATGGCATATCGAGAAAAAGTTTGAACTGCTCTTCTGTCAATATTTTAAATATATGATGGCACATTTTTGACTGTTTCACAAAACAATTTAAATGTTTATCACTGCCACATGGATGCCTAACAAAACTGGGTATCATATACAATCAGTTATTAGTGTGAAGCATTACATAATGCCTTAGCATTTACAACACAACATGCATAATGTTTACTCTTTATCAGTCACTTACCTTGATTCGTTGCATGTCTGTTTTGGTTTCACACACAAAGGTAAATACATGTTATGATGAATTGATGATCAGAAACTTCAATGACAATTCGACACAGTAGTTGTACATACATCACATTAACAGCATGAAGCATCAGCTATATAACATGACTGCTAAGCCCATTCTCTAATTCTGAAATTTACTATGTTTTTACATCAATAAATGTACATTGCAAGCTATTTGATTGCTTATATATCCAGTCAACACTTTGGATAAGCAAGATCCATACCAGTATCAGTGTAATGGGTATTGTGGTACTTTAACATAAAATTGGGAAGTGGCAGCAGTGTCATTTCCAAATCGGTTTTCTCCACATGGAGGCTCATTTAGATTGACTCATTTTTCTCAGATCAACTCAGCTTCAGATTTCCCCAAAACTCTTATCAACTCCAACCTCTAATGGTCCAACTTGCAACTACTAATAGTGGGTTTACACGAACAAAAAAACGTCAATGGAGCAGAGCTGAGCTTTGTTTGTTCTTTGAAGCTTGCAATGAAGCTTGGCTCCACTTTGCTCAACTAGCAAAGCCAAGTTGCATGACATTAGGCCTATAAAATAAAAGCTCAGCTTCTCACCGTTTTGCACTATTTTTTTAGCTTATGTAAACCCAGCTTAACAACTCTAAATTTGAACTGTAGTCACTCCAATCTCCAGTTCTACCATTCCTCCGTACCTGTACTAGTGCACTCTGGGAGTTAAGAATCACTGAGAAGGGTCAGTACCAGTAGACCTTGAAATTTTTTTTGCCTTCTGATAAGCTTTTCCAAATTCAAATTATTTAAAAGTTCGTCAAAAAACAAGTTGTTTTAATTTTCTATCCCGCCATTAGCAGACCTAAAAGAAGCATGCGCAACCAGTAACTTACTGACATCTGACTAGGCAGCTAGGTCTTAAGTCTAGTAGCTAGTAATAAAAAGACCTGCGGACTACTAGTACTTGTGGTCTTCGCAGCATTTCCAAATCTGTAGATACTGCATACTATGATAGCTCACTTCAGCAAGTTGAACACATGAATCTGCAGATAACTTTAAAATCATTGTGTCTACATAGCCTACCTAAGTCGTTACCGGAACCTTTAGATTTTAAATTAGCTTTTTACTCCAGCGAGAAGCAGCAGCTTCAGTTCCGACGCATCATTTAATTCGAATTTCGATTATTTTGGCGCTCACTGATTGCGCTGATCACTAAACCGTAAAGTTTATTGAAGCGTAAAGTAAAATTTAATTAATTTCTGAAAAGTGCTATTTTATTAGAATGATGAATTACATCATGCACATTTAATTATTATTAAAGTCTGCCAGCAAAATTAATAAATTACGCTGACAAACGATGGTATACTGCAAGTTGAAAGCTTAGGTTGTTTGGTTTATGCGGTAGAGTGAAGGTTAGCCGCCAGCGCAACTGTCTATCATAATAATGTTGAACTTGAAATTAAAATGACTAGACACAGGTATGTAACTTAAAATTGCTATAGCATAAGTAGTGAGAAAAAAGACAACAATAGCTTATTAAATGACTTGTGAAATTGGGGTTGTCATCGGTTTTATTTCAAGTGGAAATATACTGCAAAATTTAACTAGGCCTATATCAATTTGGGGTAGATGACGCATTCTGTCTCATCAAGCAAAACAGCTACACAAATGCTAGTTTATAATGCTTAGCATTTACGTCTAAGCAAAATTTAAGCGCATGCGCGTGGTAAGGCCTTGAAAAGCAATAAATCGCAGACTACTATGGCTTCCGGCTTTCCGTTTTGCTAATGTGGCAACATTTACCAATGCCCGTAGATAAATGCTATAAAAATTTAAGATGGCTTGCCCAGCTCCAATATCTGCCAAACACGCAGATAAATCTCAGAAAATTTTTAGACGGCTCGATTATCCTACAGACCAAGTGATCAATTTAGATAAAGCATGTAAGGTTTTTGGTGGTTGGCCTTAGACCAGGGGCGCCAAAGTTTTCTCCAAGAGGAACAAATTTCATAATGTAAAGTACCCGAAGGCTAATAATCTTTTGTGGTTCTATGTGTTTTGCTGCTCTTCGTAACAAAAATGGTTTCTGTTGCAATTATGACGTAATAATGGTTTAAACTTTTCTCGCCGGTTTTTGTCGTCTCAATCAGATAGTCTTGTCGCATTTACAGCGTAAAAAAGCAACCTCCAGTTAGATTGGACAGGCTATCTTAACTTTACATGTGCTTGTAGGCCAAAAATAATACATTTAGCAGCAACAAGCGCGGGCCGTATGAAAACTCATCGAGTGCTATATGAAACAACTGGGTTTTGCACTCAATCTTTCCTAAACTAAGGATTGCTTAAAATGCAACCCGTTTTTTGAGTTTAAAACCAATCTATTATCTAAAAATTTTCCCCAAAGATCTTAGTTTTAAAATTCACTTTCCCAAAATAAGTTATTTAACATTTTCCCAAAAATTTTTTTGGCTTTAAAAACAATATACACAAGTTATTATTTCAGGAATTATTTCCCAAAAAAAATTAATGGGTTTAAAATCCATTGACCCAAAACAATAGTCATAACACTCACCCAAAAATTTAATTTGGGTTTGCTACCACATTACCCAAATTAATATTTGCAAAAACGATTACCCAAAATTTATTTTTGGGTATAAAATTTTTAACCCAATTTACTTGGGTGATGTGCTTTGGGTCATGCAGAACCCAAAATCGACTTTGGGTTTTTGCTTATCATACCCAAAAAAAATTGGGTTTTTGATCGTTTTTTTTGGGGTAATGCATACATTTGCCCAAAATTGGGCAATGCGATTACCCAAAATTTTTTACAGTGTAGGGTTTACATCAATGTTTTGCAAATCAAAATTAAATTTTCTCATATTAGCATCATTAAAGCTTCTAGTAAGGATTTTTGAAAAAGTAGCTTTACTTTTATCAGCGCACATAGGCCTAAATACAGGCAAGTACAAAATAATATCAGATTTTATGTGATCAGTATAAGCATTTGTCCATATGTGATCTAACACTGTTGCACTAGTATCTGTAATTCTAGTAGGCTTATTTATTATAGAGCAGAAGTTATGATTTAACATTACCTCAGTGAAATCATTGACATAAGTATTCTCATTTGCTTTGGCTAGATCATTAGTAAAATCACCAAATACATAACATTTTCTTTTGGCATCCAGCTTTTCAAGACTGAAGTCTAAAATCTAGACGTGCTTTAACATGGTCGACAAAGGAACGATAAATTGCATCACAAGCAATAGTTTCTTTTCCTACTTGCACATGAATAAAAAGAGACTCAAAAATTTTCTCATCCATTACAAACAATTCATTAATGACACTAAACTGAAGATTGTTTTTCACCTAAAAGGCAACCCCACCCCTAGACAAGTTTTACGGCTATTCGATACAAATTTGTACCCATCTAAGTTATTGTTAGGTCCAGAGTGCGTTGGTCTGATCCAAGTTTCACAAATAGAAATCATATCACGCTTGCATTGCATACTCAAAATCAGGGCTTCCAATTTGCTAAAGTTTAAAGGATTTCCTATAGATCTAATATTATGGGCTATTAAGGCAGTAAAGGTATTTTTAAAGCCATTGTTAAAAAAAAGATTTTTGATTTCACAGGATTCCAAATATTGTTCATTTAGAGTAAGGGAAGAATCAATGTCTAATTCACCAACATTATTTCACAAACGCACAAATTTATTATCAAAGGTAGAATTTAAATAATCTGCATCAAATGTACCGGTATTGGCTTTGCTTAAGTAAAATTTGCTTATCTTTTCATTGCTTGTTCCTTGGCTGACATTAATATTGTCAGAACAACTATTTAAATTTTCTCATATTAGCATCACAAAAGGAAAATGATCGTAGTAGGACTGCCGCTCTATGTCTATACCGGTATCACAACTAAAAATATTGTAAAAAAAGAATTGATCAATATGTTAAACGTAATTGAGCCGATAAATATATAAATTTAATGGAACAAAATATTTTATGAGAACATGTGGGAAAAACGATATCATATTTTGCAAAACTCCATACTGCCGTAAATATGAAAGACAACGTACTATACAACTGCACCTTTTTCGATTTTGAGTTTTCTGCAGTTTTGGTGTCCTATCTGAGCCTATTCAACTCTGAATGTCAAAACCTAACCCCAAATCATTGTTTTCCTCACTTTTTTACCTCCTTCATGACGTCATTTTCCCCAAAATGCGACTAATAAATTGCAAAGAACAACGTAACGTTCGTTACGCAGTTTTTGTGTTGCATTTATGTTGATAATGCTATGTCGATGAATCACAAAAAGGCAGTATAAGTGCTTTACGCTGTTTTTGAGTTTTCGTTTGTTTGTTTGTAAATCTCTTTAAAGAATACGGAAACACTGTAACGTTACTTACGTTTTTTTGGTCTTGCAGTAGTGCAGGGCCGAAACTAGATGATGCGGAGCCCCCCTCCCGAAATTGTCTTTCGGGGGCCCCTAAAATTTTTTCTTGGCAGCATAGCCAGCTTCTGTGGGTGAACCTTCTTTTCCCACACACTGCGAAAGTTGCTAACTAGTACGTAGTATAGACGTCACCGTATTGATAGAATAGCAGGTATATTTTTTAAGTTTAATTCACTATTACATAAATGACCTAAACATACTTATCATACAAGTAATATTATAATTAAGCAAATGCGTAGCGTAATGCTTTCGTCACATTCAAACCCACATAATAAACTTATGACGAACTTTTAATATTTACTCTGGCATACGCTGATGGGCCTATATTGCAACTCTGGCATTCGTTGAGATGTTGCGACCATGCCATTTCTTGCAGTGTTTTACTCCTCTTCTACCTGCATGCAATAACGTTAATCGTTTTCTTGCTTCTTCCCTTTTCTTGTACCGCGTTATATTTCCTTAATCTTATCGTATTCTTTATCGTTTTGACGGGTGAAAATAAAGGACACTATACTACTACTACAGAGTATCAGCAGTTTTTCATGTAATATTAAGAACTTACTGAGGCTGAATCTATGGTCAATGATTTTCAAAATCAAACACGCACAAGCTTACATTGGTGGCGTTAGAAAAGGTTATTGCGTTCCTCCATTTTCCCTTTGACCTTGTCCTTCGCATGAAACTTAAAAACTCATATAAACAGTAATAGTAATAGTAATTTGCATTACAGGCCTAGTAATGCAAATTCCATCCTCAATTTTCGGTAATTAATTTTTTTAAATTCTAGTATACTGAAGAGTATGATTTAGAAGGAGAACTTTAATATAGAACACCCCCCTGTTAATTGAGAAGAATTAACTTTCCTCTTTCAATATTTTCAAAACGTCACCAATTTTTGACATGCTCCGTTCGAATTTGCTTTCGTGCATGCGATGTCCATTCAATAAGAAATCAATCGCTCATCAAAAATTATCCCAAGCTTGTCGAGCTGCCATGTGACCACCTCAAGATCAGTCCACGCGCAAGAGGGGTGCTCTACGAGAAATAATTGGAGCATTGACTAAAAGCAAAGCAGAAAAGTAGACAGCGGCGATGCACTTCTAACGAAGATAAACATCCTGTAACAGGGGTGGCCAACCAGTCAGATGCTAAGAGCCACGTTTTATTCCGTTTTTCAGCAAAGAGCCATACCATACACAAGGGATATAATTATCGCATTGATGTCACCATACCTCTTAATACACATACTTTTGCCTTGCTCAGGGGTGAGCAAACTTTTCGTGCGTAGGGCCGCATTTGAAAAGAGTGTTGCAGGCGTGGACGGCACACTCTCTTCGCAAAAAAGGAAACTTACTCGGTGTGGAATACACACATATTCATATTAAACACAATGCTTGTCTTTCACATTCAGCAAGTGCGTTTAGAGCGATTTTGACTTCTAGCTGTTTTCAATTACCGTATTTTTCGGACATGTGGTGTACCTGACCATAAGGTGCATATCAATAACCGTGTTCTCGCGACATGTCAGCGACATGGCCTAGCGGTACCGGGTGCAGGTGACAGATCCTACGTGACGGGTTCGATTCGCGGCTGGAGCCGATCGCATTTGACGTATTTAACGGGTGGCTGCTGACTCGAAGAGCGCAAGCTCACTTCGCAGTCTCCCTCAATCACCGTTGAATTTTCTGTTCAATTTCAATTTTCTCGCGCGTTTTCATAAATAAGGTTCTCCGGCCGGACTAAAACCAGGTGTAAAAACTCAACACATTTTTATCGTGTCGTGTATGATCAAAAAATGGATCAAACAGCGCGTGAGAAGCGTACGCTGCAGCTTATGCGCGACGGACGTGTTCGTTTACGCATTAAACGTGAAGAGAAAAACATACTCGTAAACAGCAACGAACAAAAGTAGGTAAATCTTCATTATTCTCGCGTTAATACGCCGAAGCGCGTAACGAGGGGCGGAGCTCATCTCCGCGACTTAGCGCCTGGGCTACGCAGCTCCGAAGAAACGTTGCAGCGGTGACGAGCCGTTGCCGAAACTGTGTACGATTTGACCTGCCCGGGAATCGAATCCCACACCTCCCGCACCGATAGCCTGTGCGCTTAGCAACTGAGCTTACGACCAGGCAGTTAAAAACATGCGGCTCACTTTGTTTTTTGCGAATGATTCGTTGAACGCAAGAACGAGTGGAAGTGGGTGCCAATGGGTTTGGTCATGCTTATTGCAATAAAAAAATTGTTAAAAATTTGGTGATAAAATGCAACGTAATTCACACATTCTGAAAGTGCCGGTGGGCCGCATGAATTAGTCTCGCGGGCCGTAGTTTGCCCAGTCCTGGTTTAGCTGGATTAAATGTATACCGGCCGGTTAGCTTAGTTAGTAACGACATCGCTATTGGTGCGAGCGGTCTGGGGTTTGTTGTCTGGGCCAGTCAAAGCGAATACAGCGTCGCCACCGCTGCGATGTTTTTTCAGATTCGAAGCCGTGTTGCCCAAAGTCCGTAAGTTATACGGACTTTAGTGTTGCCCAGGCGCAAAGCCGCGGAGATAACAGCTCAGATGGCCGAGCGAGTGGTAAGGGCGTCCGCTTCCGCGGCTGCAGACTCGGGTTTGATTACGAGTCGGGTCAAGCCAATGACTTTAACATTGGTTTTCACAGCTTTACTGCTTGACGCTCAGCATTAAAGAAACAGTGTGAAAAACAAGCCGGGAAGTTTACTTGTTGAGCCGATGGGAAAAGCACTTGGTGGGATTCCGCTTCTTGGTGTGGCAGATAGGTGGCCGGCAACTCCTAAACAAACTCCTTATAGCGTTTTGATGGCTTTCTCGTGATAGGAGGATAAATATGCAGCCATACACCATACAAATAGATGGTCTCCGCCACTCGTTAACGCTTCGACGTATTTCTCTAACAAACTGAATGCAGCTTATGCGTTGTCAAATGCAACATGATTACTGAACGAGGATCCGGATAGAAGAAACACAGCATGTGAAAAAGAGCCGCATGGAATTGGGCAAAGAGCCGCATGCGGCTCGCGAGCCGCGGGTTGGCCACCCCTGTCCTATAAGATCGTAGTGAGGCATGCTCCTCTCCAAACTGCTTCATAAGTAAATAACAAGAAAAGAAATGATAGATAGTTGAAACTTTGAAGAAAAATGTTAAGCAGCTCTCTCCCATCACTTTATCCGAGTTTTGTGCGAACCTCATATCTCCCACTAAGAAGCGAGTTACTCATAGATTGAGATTTTAGCCAAAAACTTTGTTTCTCGCAATCTCAGTTAAAAAAGTCAGGTTTCGAGAAAAAAATTTTTGGTTGCTGTTACCTTACCTCTCTTTAACCGCTTCACTGACGCTAAAATCGTTGTTTGTAATAAACCATGTGCAGTCCATTTAAAGTTGTGGTTAAACGAGAAAGCCCAAGATCATTTCCATTCTTCATAGCTCAATGTCTTTCAATATTATTGCTGTACTTTGAAAAACAGTTTTTTTTGGCGCTGATTTGCTTTGCAAAAATTTTAGTCTTGTGCTTCTCAAAGTTTTTTAAAAAATCTGTTTTACGATTCCTTTACCATTTTTGCGATCACTCACGGTTCCCCGCAAATTTCCACATTAATTGTGGACTTGTGGTTTAGCAGCAGAGAAAGTCCGCCAAGCTGTAACAGTGTTTAACATAAAATGTTAGGTGAACTAGACCAGCTGCTGCATGCAGGAAAAAGAAGCAAACTTCATTAATCAAATTTTTATCCGCAATTCAATGAAATGGATGCGTTTGCCAAGCTTTCATTTGAAATAGATTGTATCAATACCAAATCAGAATTCCACCAACCTCTTCTCGGTCTCCCTACAACTGCTTCGTGGACCCCAAAAGTGCCGCGGTCCCCAGTTTAAGAACCACTGACTGTTTTAGCCCATGATACGGGTTGATTACAATGCATTAATTTGAACTATAAGCTCATCCTGCAAAATAAGCTTACACTGCAATGCTGTATAATGAGCAAAAAATGTAAAAGAACGAAAGTTCCCTTTTAGTGAAAACCAACGATGCTGAATTTAAAAAAAAAAATGATCAGGCACGGGCGATCCAGAATCTTCAGAGGGGGCCAACAGTCAGAAAAAAATAGATACTTTGAAGTATAGTAGCCTTAGTGGTTACGGGCTGCACCGTGCCGTCACTTTGACCGCTTCTTTTGATCTGCGTTTTTACGAGTACACGTTAGGTGTGGTTGCGGTTAAAGTGTCGGAAAAATATTCAGTTCACGCAACTCAATCCTCAAAAAGCAGTTGTATTCGGAAAAAAGGCAAAAACTGGACACAAATTTCAAAATTGTTCCAAATTATAAGTTGCTGCACATAAAACCCATTCAAAAAGAAATATGAAATGCGGTTATTTTCAAAATATTGTGCATCGAAAATTCAACAGTGGTTTATGGTGATTGCGAAGAGAACTTGTGCAGTTCCAATCAGCAACCACCCGGTGTAAATATGGCAAACGCGATGGTCTACGCCCGTAAATTGAATCCGTCGTGTAGAATTTGTCACCTGCGCGCGGTACCGCTATAGTCCAGGCCTGCCCAACCTTTTTGGTGTTGCGGACCACTTTCGCATGAGGAAATTTATTGCGGGCCGCCAACGTTTTTGTCACACTTAAATACCAATTAAGATGTAATTTGCGTGAGAATTTAAGCAATAATTTCTTATCCTCTGATAATAAATGATTTTTTGCTCTCTGATATTGTCATGCTTATAGCTTCATGTCCGCTTTTATAATGGCGTTTGAGGGTATATTCCTTCACGAGAGATTTTGACTTGACAGACCAGGCATAGGGGCTTCCCATTACTTTCAATGAATAAAAATTGCATAGTCCATTGCTCATTAAAAACTCCGTTTTCGTCGCAGTTTTCACGTTTTTGGCTTACAAGTTTGCTCATTTTTGTTAAACCTCTAATTAAATTCTGCTACTATCCGTACAGTACCGCATTATAACTTATTACACCTCCTCTATCCACTAATACCAGCAAGTGGCAGTAACTGCCAGCAGAATCCGATAACTTGAACAAAAATAATTAAGCTTGTTTGGCGTAAGAATCCCTTTTTTGAGGTAACAAATTAAGCTTTTTTGATATTTATAAATCTTATACGATACACAAGGTGATGATGATTGATAAGTAGCTGTAGTTGCTCAAGGTGGCAACACTGAGTGCAACTTGCCACCTTGCACGCTCGTAAACCAAATATAAAAAATTTAGCATATTTTTCAAGCATTCGTTATGCAAGTGTTTGAGCGGTAGACCCATATCAGAGACAACATGGATAATTTTGATGTGCTTTGACGGCAAGTTTACTTGAGCCTATAAAATATTCCTAAACATTTAAAAAGTCTGCTTTCAAATTTATCATCGCGGGCCACTTGAAACCACTTCGCGGGCCGCAGGTTGGGCAGTCTTGCGCTAGGCCATCTCGCATGATATAAAACTCCGAGGCGGTGCACTTGTCACATACAGTTTTGTTGCGCTTGAAACAAAGTTTGCCGGTTTTGTATTTATTGCAGTTCTCTGCTATTCGACACTGTTTTAGCGTCTCGGTTTGTATTTGCGAATCAATATTTCACTTGTGGAACCCCAACAGGTTAGCATCAATCGGGCAGGTACACGATGCTTTCGTTACAACAAAATTATGATAGGCTACACTGTCTTAATTACGCTTTTTTCTCTTCTTTTCTATGAAGGGAAGTGCGAAGGGAGCTTGCGCTCAAGTGAGAAGCACTCGGTGTAGTCAAACACAATCAGCCCCAGCCCCGAATTGAATCCGTCACGCAAGATCTGCCATCCACGCGCGCGGTACCGTTAGGCCAAGTCGCTGCTTAAGAATTTGCTTGTATGAATGCTGCTAATTTGCTTGCTACCAAAGAACTGGCTTAGCGCCTGGGCAACACAGCTTCGAACTCCGAAAATATATCGCAGCGGTGGCGAGTCACTGGCGGCACTCTGTCCGATTTGACAGACCCAAGGAACAAACCCCAGACCTCCCGCAGCGATAGCAATATTGTTGCAAGTTTGCAACTGAGCTCACCGGCCGGTAAAATCGATTCGTCTCAAAGTAGAACGGATATGGTCTTACAAAGTATCGCAATAAGTTCAGAACAATGTTTTTTCTATAGCGGTCAAAATGACTGCCAATGGCCGTTGGAGGTAAAACATCTTGTAAAATATTTGTAAAAGCAATTTTCGGCTTGATACTCAGCGTCAGAGTTCCTGCCTGCTACCTAGGAAAAGTCAAGAAATTTTACGCCAATGCGAGTTTTGTACAAAGAAATATCCCCACTTGAAATTTAAAAAACCGTCAAAATGGCCGTTCATGTGTTAAGTCTGTAAATGTAATTTGTTTCTGGTTTAAGAAATACTGCAACTAAATGGACAAAAAATACTGTAACTAAACGGAAATTTCGTCATCAAATACGACAGCACTTTTCAAAGTCGGTACCAGTGGCGTATTCTCAGGATGTTCAAGATGTTCAGTCAACACCCTGACATTTCCAAAAAAATACTTTTTTTTAACTTTTTATAATCTTTTTACATTTTTTGTAATTTTTGTATTAAACTTTTTCGTTTAGAAAGTAAATTTTACTACTTTCCCCTTCAAAATAATGTAATAGTTGCAATTTTTTGCGATTACCATAAAAATTGATTATTTTTTAGACTAACGTTAACCAGGGTGTTCACCAAACCCAAGTAAACACCTAGACTATCATAAACAATTCAAAAAACTGAAAAAAGCGATCAGCAGCATCCTAATGCACAGGTTTACGTCATTCAAGGTGTTCACTTTGAACAGTGAACATCCTGTGACGTTATGTAGCTTCATTGCCTGGTTGAAGCATGGGGATTACTGAAGTTTGGCGATTGCCATTGGTTTTGCTAGTCTGCTAGGCTAATTCTGCTTGGCTTTGAAAGTGAGAGGATGAAATTAAAATCTTGCTGGGCAGTAGACGTTGTGCTTATGAGCTAAAGGCTAATGAGAAAAGCAGAAAAGTGAAGAACTGGTATCGGTATAAGAATTGGAGCTAAACCGAAATATAGGAAGTGTCTATTTTGCCGTTAGTGGCAAGATACTAATTGGTTAATTTTCTTAAAACAAGGTGTGGAAATGGATGCAAGCCAATCAACAGTCATGCGTATGATGTATACACATCGGTTAATCTGCAAATCTAAATTTTTTGGCCAATCAGTGTTTTGGCGTTATTGGCAAAATTAATAGACACTGCCCAGTGCCAAAAATATACGGTACGGAGCTTGTCTGAATTAAGCCGGGTTTAGGTTTCGGGGTTAAGGTTAGGCCCTAACTCCTAATAATAACTCACTAGCGCCCCTAGTGGTCCATGTGCTTGTCATATATCTGCCTGTTATAAGGTGCAGTTTAATTCAAACAAGCTCCCAATTTAGTTGGTAAAAGTTACCGGTACCGTAGTCAGCAAAACATGGCCTATAGCATAGGACTGTAGGATCTAACCTAGTCAGCTTTAATATCATTTTTATAGGCAACCAGAGTACTGGTGTACAGTGGATTGATTGTTTCTTCATTTTCATCCTGCAGTTCTAAGGCTATTAGCCTAGACATGATCATGAAAATAAGCAAATTGGAAACCTTATCATTTGGTGTGGCAAATGGCAATAGTAGGCTAGTATGGTTCAAGAAACTTGGAGCTATAAATTCTTCACTTGTGGCAAACAATATTTTCATGTAAGCAATCATAATTCATACTTATTATCTTTTCTCTTAAAGCATTGGCTATTTTGCGGCATGTGGCAGGGGGTAACGTCTAGTATCAGCCCCTTGTTCTATTAGGGTTGGTTAGGATTAGGCTTGGTTAGGGTTAAATTTAGGTAGGGTTTGATTCAGTTACAACCGTAACCCTAACCCCCTATCCCGAATCTAATCCTAACCAAACCTAACCCTAACCAAACCTGGGAGTTGATACTAAACGTTACCCTGTGACAAGATAAACCTAAATGTCATTTTGCCCTGTTACGCCACGTAGGCCTATGATCAGACGATGAAACAAAATTGTAAAAACTTTCTAAATGCAAAGCCTTAATCCCAAACGCAAACTCTAATTCCAAACCCAAATAGCCTAAAGAATTGGAAGTGGCTATTTTTACGGGCTGTAACATTTGTCTTTTTGGTTTATTTTATTACTTCGTCACGCTCTCGTACAATCGGCAAGAGCGCGAGGCATAATAAAAGAAACAAAGAGCTTATTTGTACGGGCCCATAGAAATAGTCCTTGCCAAAAAATTACTTGCAAAAAAATCAAAAAAAGAATACACTTTATATAAAATAACAATTGAATAAATAGGCTTTCTTAATGGCCTTAGCTATATCTTCAGAAAAATCTTCTTCGTTCTCAAGCTTAAGGTTTTCAATGACAGTGACATTTTGAATTTTATATAGTTTTAGTTTAGAATTGCTATTGTCATACCAGTTGGTTTTGGCATGCCTTGAATGTTTTGTTTAATGTTATTTGCCACAGTGCCGGGTAATTTTTTACAGCAATATTTATGCAACCCAAGATTTAAAACCTGATAGTAAAATTGAAATAAATGTAGAGCAACATTCAAACACATATGTAAGCAGTGGTGGGATTAAATTTTTTCTCAGGCGGTTTTACAACCAAAGCTATATTTTCAGCCGGTTCTGTTTCAACTAATGGCACAAGTATAAACAGTAATGCTGGCCTGTTTGCTGATCTAGTAGCAAAATTTTGTAAGAAGATTATGTAGAACCAATTGAATCCCACCATTGTATGTAAGTCTGAGTTGCAACGATGCTTAGTCTTGCTTATGATAGGTATTTCTAAAGAGGGAACACTCAGTCAAAAAGGTTCTGCATGTTCCGTTTTTCGTGCCATTATTTATTAACTTTGTGTGAATGTATGTTTTCAACGTTTTGGTGCGCGAGAATAAATGTTGAACTGACTGATTGACCTTGCGTCTATATTTTCACCTTTCAAACCATTGTTTATTGTTCCATTGTGTCTGAATTCAATCGTGAAAGTCAGTGGCGCGTGAAATCTTGTATTCAGAGCTAGCTGTATTCAATAGCGATACTAACGCTAATATCACATACACAAATGCTAGTGTTCTTGTGGTGACAATGACGTTGCTAGGCAACAATAATGTTGAAAAAACATTTATTTTTGTTAATCGGAAAAAGAAGAGCGGCTATGTATTGTAGGCAGAACCCTGTGAACTAGAAAGCGTCACCCAACGAACTGGAGAAAGGACTATCATCTACTGTAGTGTGTGTCGTAAAATCAGACATGGTCTAAATTCCACTGCTGATCTCTTTCAAGACTAAGAACTCGACTTTATCGACGAACTTGATGTCCAAAAATCACGTTACGTGAACTCGACTTGGAAAAAGTGGATATGACTACGCTTGATAAAAACATCGATGGACTTTAATTTTGCGTGAACGCGGTAAAAATTACCAAAATCAAACGCGGATAATTTAAAAGAACGCAAACTCGTAGTTGCAAATTTTAGCTGAACTTGATTATAAATGCCTGAGTTGGCAAGCCAAATACGATGCCAAAAAAGTTTCATGTCCTGAACTACAGCATATACAGTTTTGTAAAGAAAATCAGTTTTCAAGCAAATGGACGTAGTAAGTGCTATAAGTGATGGAAACGACTGGGCAAATTTTCATCAAAAATAATCATTTCTGTTATTTGGCTCTAGTCTAAAAATTTAAGACCGTGTACAACTTAGCGATGCTACTTAGGTCCGGAATAACTGTGACTTGCTACCGTGATGATTGTTACGCGCAGATTGTTCAACATGCTTACATTGCTAGTTGAGATAGTATAAGGAAAAATGTAACCCAAGACGATTGGTGTGTCTTCTTGCCTTCCGTTGTTGCAACTGTTCAATGCACATTTAAAACTTAACGAACTAAAAAGAACTGCAATCATCATCATCACCATTCCTGCTCAATTGTATTTAAGGATTTTCCAACCACGCCCAGGAGGCAATCCTTCGTGGTCGTTAGGTTTTTTTTTTTAAACCAGGACCTTCACCAGTAGTCATATTGTACCTGGTTTCTATTTGTTGTTTGGCATGGAAGTTTCTTTTTTTTGTTCTTTTTTTTTTTTATTTTGTTTTGTTCTTATTTTTTTTTGGTTGTTTTTTTTTGCTTTGCCGCTCTCGACGTAGAACAAACCCAGGTTAACAAATTGATATTGAATCACCAAAAATGCTCTAAAAAAGAATGTTCAATGGGCTAGTTTTTATACTTGACAATTGATATAATTGTTGTCTTCACCCAGTTACAGAAGATCTTCACATTTTCTTAATGAATTCAAAAATTGAGGATATGGTCCTGTCGTTCTTTTTCAGAAGTGCTCATCATCAAGATTCTCGCTATCTCCGTTCAGCCACTTCCTTCTTTTTGGATATTTTTTTTCATTCCAATGGTGAAGCATATTGCGTTTCCAAACTAAATTATGCCAAATGTTTTCCATTTCTTTAAGTAGTTTCTTAGTTTGTTTATTATTTTCGAGATTTTTCAAATCTTCAGGATAATCGTCCACTGAAACTTTCAAATCTGTTCTTTGCACCAATTCTTTTTGATTGTCTTCATTTTGGTCTAGCTTTTTAAAAACATTCAAACAATATTCATTTTTAATTTTATAACTTCAAAATAAATGATGATCTTGTATGCTTTCAATTCCAACATTATCTACTTCAATTTTGTAAATAAGATCATCGAAGTCATTTTCCATTTCTTCGTTCCAGTCTTCTATTTTGTGGCTTTCTAAGTCATTTTCCATTTCTTCGTTCCGGTCTTCTATCTTGTGGTTTTCTAAGTCATTATCCATTTCTTGGTCCCGGTCTTCTATCTTGTGGTTTTCTAAGTCATTTCCCATTTCTTCGTTCCAGTCTTCTATCTTGTGGTTTTCTAAGTCATTATCCATTTCTTCGTTCCAGTCTTCTATCTTGTGGTTTTCTAAGTCATTTCCCATTTCTTCGTTCCAGTCTTCTATCTTGTGGTTTTCTTATTCATTTCTTCGTTCCGGTCTTCTATCTTGTGGTTTTGTAAGTCATTTCCCATTTCTTGATCCCGGTCTTCTATCTTGTGGTTTTCTAAGTCATTTTCCATTTCTTCGTTCCAGTCTTCTATCTTGTGGTTTTCTAAGTCATCATCCATTTTTTCGTGCCAGTCTTCTATCTTGTGGTTTTCTAAGTCATTTCCCATTTCTTCGTTCCAGTCTTCTATCTTGTGGTTTTCTAAGTCATTATCCATTTCTTCGTTCCAGTCTTCTATCTTGTGGTTTTGTAAGTCATTTCCCATTTCTTGATCCCGGTCTTCTATCTTGTGGTTTTCTAAGTCATTTCCCACTTCTTCGTTCCAGTCTTCTATCTTGTGGTTTTCTAAGTCATTATCCATTTCTTCGTTCCAGTCTTCTATCTTGTGGTTTTCTAAGTCATTATCCATTTCTTCGTTCCAGTCTTCTATCTTGTGGTTTTCTAAGTCATTTTCCATTTCGTCGTCCCAGCCTTCTATCTTGTGGTTTTGTAAGTCATTTTCCATTTCTTCATGCCAGTCTTCTATCTTGTGGTTTTCTAAGTCATTATCCATTTCTTCGTTCCAGTCTTGTATCTTGTGGTTTTGTAAGTCATTTTCCATTTCTTCGTCCCGGTCTTCTATCTTGTGGTTTTCTAAGTCATTTCCCATTTCTTCGTTCCAGTCTTCTATCTTGTGGTTTTCTAAGTCATTTTCCATTTCTTCGTTCCAGTCTTCTATCTTGTGGTTTTCTAAGTCATTTTCCACTTTTTCGTCCCGGTCTTCTATCTTGTGGCTTCTAAATATCCCAGCAAATCTGTTTTCATCTTCTTTAATTGATGATGTATCTTCAACGATGTTGTTTTCATTTTTTAATATTATAGTTGAGTTTTTAAAATTACGTATTTTAATAACTGAATCTTTACTTCGATTATTATTTTCAGTGACGCAAAAATTGCTCAAATGCATATTTCCGTGAGCAACATTATATTTATGAAGCTCAACTACAGCATTAACCATATTATGAAAAAGATCAATAAGAAACTTTCCGCTTAAAGCTTTCCTTGAATTGAGAAAATCTTCAAGAGTACAATCGTATTTTTTTACATAAAGATAACGAAAATCTGATTCAGGATATGGAGGAAATAGAGGCAGCTCCACAAGTGCAACTGAGGCTCCTTCATTATAAAGATGCAGCATGACTTTTCCTTCGTTTGTGTTTCTCCAATCAATTCCAGAACCATAGTCTTTGAAATAATTTTGATCGTCTTTTATCTAAACATCGTCCACAAAATCGCGTTATTTTTTATAGCAGCTTAAGGTAAGTAGGAATCTCAAAGTAGAGTAGTCTAATGTGCTTCTGACTGTCGTTTACATAAAAGTAACAACATTACGTAATGCTCTACCAAGACAACTTCTGTTCTTTTCGTTTAAACATTAAGAATAGAATGATCTAAGTTGCAAAATTTTAAAATGAGGAACTTCACAAAGTTCATCAAATGATTTTTGCTTTGCATAAAGCAGGACTTGTCGTTGTTTTGCCGAGCATCCACTTATTCGGTTCCTGCACAAACAGCTCTGAGGCCAACAGTCTATCCTTCTATTACCCCAGCAGGGTGTTGCCTAGAGCCGAATGAAAAACTAGCACTGGTATTGTTAAGCCAGCTTCAGTATTTTCATTCGTAGGCAACAAACCACGGATTTTAGTGCGCGATCTATACGGCGTATGGATATAACGTCATCTGCTGCTTGCTCGAGGGCTGAGAATTAATCACAACTATGAGCTCCAGCTGTATACCACCGTACTGATCCAACCAATAACACAAAAAGATTAAAAGTTGAATCCAGCCAATTAAGCAGTAACTCGTATCAAAAATATAAATGTCAAAAAGCGTTATTGATTGGCTGCTAACTTAGCACGCTCTTATTATTACACGAAACTGTCACGACTTCGCGTTTTGACTTTCGTTACACAAATTTAGCTTACTAGATTAAATAGTTTAGCCTACTTACTGGCAGTTTTTGGGAATTCTTCCGTTCCCTAAATGTACCTAAAAAATAAAAGGAATTAAGTTTAGCCAAGGAATCAAGGCAAGAGATAATATATCAATAATTTTTTACAAGATTTCGCTGAATAGTGATGCATCGAGTGGAATTTTAAATATTCCTTTGAATATGCAAAATAGCGAAACTTTACTAAAAACAGACTTGTTTTTGTGAAGACATGTTTGCTTAATATCAAAATACAGCTTTAAAATCACATCAAAATTTAATAATTTTTTAGTCAGACGAATGCAATATCTGATGAGATCCAAGGACAAGGTACAGTAAGTGCTGATGTAAATTTCATTACGGTTATGCATCCTGTATCTAGAACTTTTTCATCTTTACCTTTTTCATCTTTACCATTTCATCTTTACTGAGCAAATGGTAAACTAATCAATAGAATAGTTTAGCAAGCGTTATAAAATTCAAAGTTTTAAAATGGCAAAAATGTCATTTCGTTACTGGAAGATGTAGGGCTATATATTTAGAGTATAACTACCTTGATGCATTATGCAGAGTGTAAATCCGTTCCAATTGTAGCAAGAAAAGATAAGAGAAAATTGGAAAAAAATAGCTCAAAAAACTTTGTAACTTATAAAATAAAATGTAACCTAAAAATACAAAAAGTAACTATTTGTAACTATACAACTTCTTAAATACTGGCCCCACTCGTGTGAAATTTTGGTTGCACGCATTTCGTGCTATTTGGAGCCAGCGAAAAAAGTAATTTTTGTGACGTTAAATTGCCCTAGTTATTATACAACGTACGGTATGGTCAAATGTGACGTCATTCTCAATTCCTCCCATTGCAAAATCCTTGCTACGCTAGTGGTTTTGAAAGTAAAAAGTAGGTGTAAAAATAAGATCTTAAAAGCTAGAATTTGTAGTTTAAGTTTCATTGTTACTGAAATCTTGCTGAGCACAGAGCTATCAACGACAGGCTTACTAATGGTAGAAGATGATCTGACAATTGTAAAAATTAACACCTGATACAGTAAATCTTTTACATGCTGTTGAAACGTTTACATTAAAAATTATGACTTTTAACCACTCACTACGAAACACTGCGTTGTCACAGCAAAAAAATTGACGTCGTAATAAGAATTGTTTTGATTTGCGAGAAAAGTAAATTGTGATGTGACAAGCATATACAGTACGTTTCCTAAAGTTTGCCGCGACAAAAAAACTTAAAATAACTTTTAAACCTGACGTGATGGGCAAAAACTGTCTGCAGATTAAGAATCAGCGAAAAAATTTCGTTTAGAAAAGTTAGTTGGCATTTTTGTTCAAATTTTGCTGTCGACCACTGTGAGAGATGCCTATAATTGAATCTTTTAGTTAAGTTATAATAAATTGCGATTTAATTATGTTGCCAGTGCAGGGCTGGTGAGAGGGGGGTTATGTTTTGAGGGGCCCGTCGAGAGGCCACGTTCTTACAAAATTTTTCTTTAGGGTAACACGCGAAGAAATGCTGAAGAAATTACGTCTTCGCCTTGTTAAGACCTATGAAACAGGGGGGGGAACATGTGCGAAACAGGGGGGGGGACTAGTCTTCCTAGAAAAATAGTCCCCCACGCAAAGAAAGAAAATTTGTCCTGGGGGGGATGCCAAAACGTCCCCTCCCCCCAGTGATAAGTACCGTAAGAAGTTAAATGTTTTTTATAAGCTTACGTGTAGCTTGTGGATACGGACTGCGGCGATATTTTCCAGCATATCTTGTAGCCATTATAGTTTCCTTTGTAAACTAATCAAGAATAACCTTTTCAGTGCGTCTATTACAGAACAGAACAGGTTATTTTTCATCAACATTGCAACACGTCAGCAGTTTTTTATAAGCGTTAGTGAAAGCACTAAGAATATGTTAAAGCAGCGGTTCCCCAACTTTTGTCATATCATATTTGAGATTAAGAGTATGAATTAAGAAAATGCTAGCTTATACCTTCTGGGGCTCCGTCCAAGACCCCGCTGGGGTAGCTTACTGCTCTCCCTCAAACCCCTTGTTTCATTTATAAAACAAAAACCTACCTAAAACAAAGCTAATGAAGTTTTCGAAATTCTACCGTTGATAATTTTTGTTCATCATGCTGATGGTATGCAAACACGCAGTACGCCCTCCACCACCGTTTTAATTTGGTCATTGACCAATAACATCGCCCCAGAAGCGTATTTAGGGGACCCTTTTGACTGTGCTTTTTAGTAAAAAAGAACAACTGAAATACGTCAGGCTCTTTTGATGGCTTTTGTAGCTTATGTCTAGGGGCAAATCCAAGGGGTGGAAATGGGATGAGGAAATGTATTTACCTCACCAGCCTTTTTCAACTATGTTTCTGATAAATACAAATTTTCCATGATTTCGAACCTCTTCAGTAACAACAAGCCTGACGCCTTAAGCACGCACAATAATTTTATGTGCGAACAAAATGCACCAAATTTTGGTGAAGTACTCAGAATTAGGGTCAAAAAATTTAAACAAAGTTTGCCAGAAAATTGTTCAAAAAGCACTAAAATAGCCATTACAGCATGTAATATTTTAAAGATTTCCCGGGGGAGCATATCCCGAACCCCCCAAAAGTTTTTGTGCTTTTCAGTCTGCTTCAATTAGCCCTGCTGAAAAAAACTACGCTTGAAAAAAATGGTGAAATTATGCTCTCCCCCTCTCTTTTAAAATTTCTTGCTACGCCACTGAACAGTAAATACCATTTTCGCAACATTTTTTTGTTGCTTAGGTTCAGAATTCAAGCAAAATTGTAGACAAAAACATCCCACCAGTAAAAATTTTCTACTTTACACACTGCATACGCTATACGTCTGCGCAATGTCAAGACCTTTTCTTTTTCAGAGAAATAGATTTTGGTACCGAGGGGGTCCGCATCATATCTCTGCCCCAAGGCCCGGATTTTCTCTTGACCGCCCTATGCCAGTGTAGCGAAAGTGTAATGCATTTTCTGTAAAATTCAAAACTTTTACATAGGTCTAACGTATTTAAAACATAACTTCTTTCACATCCGTTTAAAGCAGGGCTGTCCAACACGTGGCACGCTACAACATTGAAAGTGGCACGCGAGCTCTTGCCATATTTCATGAACATGCTACAATGCAATTTTAAGTATCGTTATATAGTTTATTGCTGCAGTATCGCACTAATAAAATTAGTCTTCGATTATCACAGTTTTAGCTCGTTTATCTTGATTCAAGACGTATGAGGTGAGAAACTGCTAGACCACAGAATATAGTTTTGCGTTAGCTACAAAATATGATCTACTGTAAAAATGCTTTTTTTAACCGATGAGCCGTGGCCCATTAATGGGCCGCGATGGTCCTTCAGGTGGGCCGCAAATGTTCTGTCATAAATATATTTTTGTGAGAAAAAATTTGAATTGCGAAAGTTTAAAATGTATTATGAAGGTCAAACTGCTCGAAAGCTTCCACCCACTTTCTGGATTGATTGTGCATTATCTTTAGTTTTATTTTCAGTCGCAGGAAGAAACATATTCAGTTCTTTTATAAAACGCTCGTTTCTGGTCATCTTAATTTGGAAACCCAAACCTGTGTGAACAGGGATTTTCGGTCATGAAACTTAATATATCTAAATTGTGAAGTCAGCTAAACATACTTTCACTAATTAGATGCAATAATGCGTATTGCTTTGCGCCGTTGAAGGTCAATTTCGCTAGTTAGCTCCGAACAAATGCTTGCAAAAAAGAGTTTACGTTAATCGTGTTGTTGATAAAAGTCAAACTACTGCAACTGTTTTTTTCGTATTTTTGTGAATGTATAGTTCTTTGTAAGCAACTTGGTTTTAAAAATAGAAAAAATTATTAAATTGATGATAGTTTACCAAGCGTTGGCACGCGAAAAAATTATAAAACAAAAATTGGCACGTTAGCGGGTTTGAGTAGAACACCCCTGGTTTAAAGCATTTTTAGGATAGTTTTATCTACAGTGGGTTGAACCCAGATATCAATTCTCTTCGCTTATTTCACACTTTCGTTGAAACAATGTTTTATTAACTAAATGCTTTTTTACATTCAAATCTGAGTATTTCATCTTGATAGAGGGTTGCAATAAATTACAGTGCGTTGTGACAGAAACTCATAATCTCAGAACTATACAATTTAACAATTGAATTTAAATAACAAATTGATTATGGTAATTCTTTGGATATTTGAAAGAAATATCTACTGTAAATAGCCAACTAAAATAATAGATGTGTGACCAGGGGTGGATCGAAAGGGTGGTGGGGAGGATGCATTTTCAACAATGTTTTTGATGAACAAAATTTTTCCATGATATCGTACCTTTTCGATATAATAAAAATCCTTAAACCTTAAGCACTCATAAATCGAAAATGTGCGAACAAAATGCAACATATTAGGTGAAGGACTAATTAGAAGCAAAAAATTTGCCTCAACCATAATTCGAAGAGCACTAAAATGGTCCTTACAGTATGTGACTTTTCAAAAATTTTCCGAGGGAGCATGCTCCCGGACCCATGCAGAGCAGTTTTGGTTCCTCAATTTGCTTAAAATTAACTCTGCCAGAAAAATACGCTTACAAAATGTCAAAAAGTGCTGCCTCTTCGCCTAAAAAAATTCTGAATGCTCCGCTAACATGGACACATTTTTAAAAAAGAGCTTATTTACGCTTTTTTCCGGGTCTAACGTCTTTGTATTTAGTTAACATTCAACCTAATTCAAAACTGCACCTCCTCATGCAATTATCCATGCTTACAATGTTTATAATTACCCATGCTTACAACATAAAAGCTAAAGCTTTACCACATCACTACATCAGCGCGCATTGCAAAAATATTGAATAATGACGTGAAACATGATCTCTAAAATTCTAAATGTTATCCAATGCTTTTCCTACTTTCCCTGTAACTTGGAAACAAGATTACTTTCCCTATAACTTCGAAATATCTTCACGTCCAGAGTAAAAATTTTGTCTGTTTAAGCCCTGCTTATAATGAAGCTCACGTGATTAATCAAGCGCCGTTTTTGAAATTGATCCTATGAAAACGCACGACTTACTACTGACCACTAGTGGGCAAACGTTAGCACATCCTTTTATCTTAGTTGGGCGCAGGGAGTTTAGCTCTACCTCTTCCATTTACGGAAAGTTGAGACCAGTGATGTAGTCCTCAAGGTTGTCCTTGGCCTCGAGGACGTCTTCGAGGACAGGTTTGTGAAGTCCTTGGCCTCGACCATGTTGTCCTTGGCCTTAGCCTCGGCTCTCCTAGGCCTTGGATTTTGCGCTGTCCACGGCTCGAGGACTCGATATTTTTAAAAATTCGACTTTACGATTGTTTTCACAAAACGCAACCTGTTTTCAGAAAAAATGGTCCAAATAACGATAAGTATCGGTAAGCTCGCGCGGCGGAGAAATAAGGTAGACAATGCATAATGAAAAAACCGTGAAGTTACATTGTAAAAAGCAAAATTTTGACAATTCAAGATTTTGTTTTTCACAATCTCTCCTTAAGGTTTGGTTTTTAAATTGAAATTGTGAGCAACAAAGCTTTGGTACAAAATTTAATCTGTGACAATAGGATTCTCTGCGGGAGATCCTTGAGGTTCGAAAACTCAAGTAGAATGATGAAAGAAAGCTACTTCACACTTTTCTTCAAAGTTTCAATCAACTGTTGTTTATTTACCGTACTTTATAATTTGCTTAATAGCCATGCAAAGCAGTCTGAAGTAAAGCAGTGATGTAAAGCAGTCTGAAAAAGAGAATGTCGCGCCGGCGATGTTATTTCATATTACAGTATAGCTTTGTTAAAAGTGCTGTAATTGCAGCTGTCTAGTTTTTTGTTTTCCTGTTTCTCGATACTCTGAATTTTTCGTTTAGAGCACTTGCATGTGACTGAGCTTGAGGTTTAGCATGGCAGTATAATAAGCTTTTTATCATGGTAGGTCATTCTGGCCAGGCTCATGGTAATTGTTTTTACATATTATAGAACAGAACTACTATGAGTACCGTGTTAACTTTCTTGTCGATTTTGTTAGATCCCAATTATTTTCCCTAATATGATTACCCTCTTCAATCTATTACGAGACAAACGCCACTTCACTTCTAAATCCCATACAATTTCTTGATAAGTTCGTGTATTTGTGAATTACGTTTTATTTTGGCAACACATATTTGGCTCGTGAAATTACGGCAAATGCACGTGGTTTGATCATTGCGTAATCGATGGAACTTAATGAACGACCGAGCTTCTAGCTTTAAATTTGAGAATTTTATTGCAAATACTGACGATTATGAGACAGTCCTTGGTTTGAACGAAACAATTCTTGGTTTGAACACAATTGGTGAGTTAAAGATTGTTTGTTATCTTAAAGTATAATGTTATCTTATTGAGTGAATTTAAATATAGTTTGAGTTAATTCACCGAAATACGTTTTCTTTCTCTTAACCATTGGTTTGTGATTAATTTTGCACTCTACATGAAATGAAAGGTTAATCCAATATCGTAATATTCTTCTATACGTTTGTGACTATAAATCCCTGTTATGCAGTCGAATTAATTTGTACATACTGAATAGCTCGTTGTTTAATAAGCAATCTATTAATTACTTTCTTAGCCAACTTCAGTGTCAACCGACAATACACACGGTTTGTACTTTGATATGTGGTATATATAATTAATCAACCGATAATTAATCATAACCTATAGCGATTATTTTGATGAATTGTATTTCAAGATGGGATCACTTGTGCATAGTACGTTTATGTCAGTTCTCGCCTCGAAATTTCTTTCCTGCATTTGGCTTAAGTTATTGCGTGTTTGTTTACATGTTTTCCTGTACTTGGCTTAAGTCATTGCGTGTTTGTTTATTTGTTTATATGTTTATTAATTTTGTGTTTACAACTTTAATAGAAAACGGTGTGTGTACCTACTCTATGGTCATTCAATTTGGTTGAGGTCACGCACACCAGTGAACAAGCAAATCAAGAAGTTCCTTCCAACATTTAAGTTTAATCAACATACCGGTACAGTAAAGAATGCAGACTCAGAATGATGAACTTGAACATATGCCTTCTTTAAAAATTAAAACTATTTTATAAAACGTTTTAGAGTGATAAGTATAGGGCCAGTGAAGATAGGAATAGCTTAAAGTACGACCAGTGTAGCAAATAAAAACTGTGGCCTGAGCTTGAATTTGTATGAACATTTTATTGCATATTCGGGTTTGCTTGAAAAACGAAGAGCGTTAATACTATTTTTACGAAGCCACGCATGCACAGCTAAGGTTTTTGTCGTAGTAAAATTTGTGCATCAGGGTAAATGGCCCTGCCTGACATCGAACCCGCGAAACCAGCACCCCAGCCCAATGCGCCCGCCACTCGGTCAGACAAGCTTTGTTTGTAAAACTTGGGTCTCGAAGTCTCGGTCTCGAACAAATTCACTGAGTTTTGATCTCGGGCTCAGTGGCGTCGTGTCATTGGGGCCCGGGGAGTGAGATGTTTTACTTTTTATAATTTAAAGAATTGAATAGGCCTATTAAAAAAATAAAATAATAACCAGTGTTATTTTGTTTTCAGCTTTCAAACTAGCTCCATACCCCCCTTTCTTGAACGCTACTATAATTTCATTGTTTTGTTTTTTAATTTTTACTTTCAATCGCTTCGACTCAGGAGTAAAGTTAGTTTGTTGATCTGCGGTTAGAATTTAGAAAACATTTTGCGTGCGTTGTCAAAGATTATGGCCTAGAACACACCTATACACGTCATCCCATCAAATGCGTCAAAACCAATAATGATTGCAGCCTGCTTTTATTTATTTTAACCCAGCTTCTGTTTTAAAACATGCGCTACTAAAATACTTTTATATGGTCCGACACTATAGTTGTGACTGCACATCACTGCAGGTACCGATATGTCCTTTTTCCACAAGAAAGTGTGCTGAAACGAGTGTTTTTTATGTGAAAACCGTAAAAATCCGTTGGCAACTGGGGGCTACGTCTCCAGACCCACCTTGCCTACGGCGGCTGAGGATTTCCCCCAGACCCCCCTATAATGTCCTCCATCTTTGTTAAATCGTGAGGCTACACCGATTGCGCATACTGTCCATAATTAAGGAGTGAGCCATAATTAGGAATAAATTTCAATTTATTATCCAAAAAGTGGGGTATCACGACATATTTTGGTATCTATTCTTAATTTCCTTTTTTCGTGACGTTACTCAATGCTAAATATGGCTTTTATAAAGGTTGTAAATGATCAATATGTGTTTAAGTTGTTACTCGGGCCCCTTCAAACTTTTTGACTGCATGACGCCTCTGCTCGGGCTCAAAAATATTTTCAAGTCTTGGGTCTTGGTCTCGATTTTTTTTTTCCTTGAAGTCTCGGTTTCGACTCTTGACCATCAAAACATGACTCCATCATTAGTTGATAACAAAATCGAAAACGTTTAACGTTGCAGCTTTGGATTGTGAGTAAAATAATTAATTTTCTGCCCAAACTGAGCGGTTTAGCTCATCGGGTGCCAACTGTTCTAGCATCATCAGCCCTAGTCGAAAGAGATTTTAGCAAAGGGGGATTTATTATGTGACCCCATCCAGCTTGCATTTCGGGGTCTGTGCTTTCGACATTGATTTTTCATTAACACGTTGTGGGGTAGCGCTTTGAGTGTGAATGTGACACGTGAGAGCTTTTCACTTTTTGTTTCGCTTCGTTTTGTGATTTTGTTTCTCATTATGATTGCTTGCATTTTCGTTGATTTGTTGATTTTTTTTTTTTTTTGGTAAATTGTTTTTTAGTTATAATGATTCATGTATAAGACAGTGGTGGCCTGGTGGATAGAACTTCCTTAAACTAAATCTGGCTCACCAAGGGTCGTAGGTAGGAATGGTAATGTACGATGTTGTACCGAAGAATGCGGCTACAGCTTAAGGAAAGCAAACTGCGGACTGATTTCAGACGTAGAAAATGCGGCTATAGGTTACTTACTAGCTTGTATGCACAAAATCCAAAAATTGTTGAACATTTGGTATGCAGTAAGCAGAACAGTGTCGACCAAAGTAGTAAAGATTTCACCCATCATTAATATTTGTTTCATGCAGATATTATTTGATTTAATAAAAATCTCAGGTTTTTTTGCCTAGCTCTGATAAGTCTGCCTGTGACTGGTTTAGTGCATGCGTTTTTTCTGCATTAAGCAAGTTACCGTTAAATAACAACATGAAACTTTATGCTTGATTCATCGGGGTTAGTTTTAGTTTTGTGGCGAGTTTCATCTGGGGCATCTTATATCAATTTATAGCCTTATACTCTGGGCCTAGTAGACCTGGCGCTGGATTGTTACCAATTACAATGTTTTTGTCAACCCTGTAATTTTTGAAAACGATTGTCGTTGTAGGTCTGCAATATTAGGCCATAAAATGTTTGCAAACCATTATTTCATGACCAAATGACCCACAACATTTTGAGATTTTATACTGAAATCGGAAAAATGCCAGTTGTCCTTGATCTATGTCCTCGGCCTTGACTTGCATGTCCATGGCCTTGGCGTCGGCTTGTGTGTCCTTGGCCTCAAAAAATTTTAAAGTCCTTGGCCTCGACCTTGATGTCCTTGGCTTTACACAACACTGGTTGAGACAAAGTTGCTGTATGTTCGCAATTAAGAGATAAGTTTTAAGCAAGTTTATTTTAGGCCTATCTTCACCATGCCCTTGCATATTGCAATGTTCTTTTGAAGTTGGACTATCGAGTATTCAAATTATTTCAAGCGTCTCTATTTCACTATAGGCCTACTTGCTTCTTTTATCCAAAATGTCATCGATGTTTGCAACGAATTGTAAAAGCTGTTTGAGTGAACATGCTGGAAGGTACAAAAAGATGTATTCGAATACTTTTTGCAAAACTGTTTTAGTACTCATTTGCTTGTGGCTGGAACTGAAATGAGCAAAAAATATCACTGAAATAGGCATTGTTAAAATAACCCATGCGAAGGATGCAACATGTTTTAACAAGCGAATTCTGAAACATTTGAAATGAAGTGAAATGTTGGGTGGTTTTATGGCGCTTTATAACTACGAAGGTCCTTTAGCGCCAGGACTAAACTTTCTCAAGAATTCACTGACGTATTTTTATTCTCTGTTCGTTTCATCCTCCGCGCTACGCTTAATTGCTGAGCGTTTAGCAAGTGTAACAGCAGATACCAGTTTTTAAGTCTTAGGTTTGACTCGACTGAGAATAGAACCCAGTCTACCAGCTTCCAAGGCGAACGCTCTTAACCACTAGGCATTGGCCAATTGATCCCATTATTTTTTTACTTCGTAAACCATGCCCTATCAATTCATTAAGCTACAAGAAAGTATCATTATCTCCCTCTAAATCTAATTTTTTCTCTCAGTTCGGGGGTTCAATTCCCTGGCTGAGCGTGATCAAATCGGACATGGATAGTGTCGCCAACGGCTCGCCACCGTTACGACGTTTCTTTCGACCTGTGTTGCACAAGCGACAAGCCGCGTAGACGGGCCCCGCCACTCGTTGACACCCTTCAGCGTAATACTGCGAGTGTGATGAAGATTTCATTTGATGTTTTTGTTCTAGCAATCTTAGTTAACTGACCCAAAATTAAACAAACGTGATTGAAATGCAACGGTAATGACCCTGGTCCAAGTAGTCTACGCCTATGTTCATCTGGTTAAAGCTTTCCCAACCAAAAAAGAAGATTAAGAAGATAACCTAACAATGTCGTCTAAAAAACAATTAGAACTTATTATAACAACAATTAAAAGGTAGATTGGAATGAACATTACATGCTTTGCATTTCCAAACAATTAGATCTGAATTTACGCAACTTTATTTTCTGCATAAATATATTAATAAAAATTCCCAACTTTTACTGCAGCAAAATCATCTCGTTGGCAATAAAACCGTGACAAAAACATTTAAAACGCTTGTAGCAAAGTTGCGTCGGTCATCCTGTGACAATTTTATGACCACCTACTGATCATGAAAACCTGGACTTGGTGGATGAGATCTTGGAAACCTGGACCTCCGTAGAGTCAAGTGATGCCTGGCAAAAAACAATAAAGATCCATTAGGAGGAAGGAACACGCTACAGTGCATATACTGTATTTATCAATAAGCTTACTTAAATAGAAATGAACTAGGTTATAACCTATACTTTCCATGGAATTAATTTTTCTATTTGAGCAGGGTTAAGGAAGTAACATTCACCGACGCAGCAGCGCTTCGCAAAACTGACTTTCTAGGAAGCAAATAACATTGGACGATGACACGTGTTACCCAATTTCTCATGCAAACAATTAAGTCAACATTAAAGTTATATGTTTTTGCACTGATTTCAATCTGAATTACTTAACAAGCTAACATCTAACAGAACAATCACAGAAACAAACTCTTGCGTAGGCTAATTTTGAATTTTTTTTTTCTACGGAATACTTCTTTCTAAACAGCTTCTGACTAGTACAATTGACACTAGCGATAGAATAAACAAATCTCAACACCACAAATCAAAAACAGCTGCAAGCTCAGGCTAAAAAAAAAAAGAATCGGCAAAATCGCAATTCGTATAACATAATATGCCGTAATGTTTCGACTACTAGAAAAGTCTCATCAGCATTGCTACGCAAGTTTTCTTGCAAAAAAACTTCAATCAGTTCAAACAATGATGTCAATTTATGGACGTACTGTTGTTGTACAAAATCAATCTTTTTCAAGGTAAGAGCCAATTAAGGTCAATCAGCCCTTGACCTCTTTTCCAATGCAAATAACCGATAGTGCTTGGCTAAGCGTTGTGCTGCGTTGCTGCTGTAGGCCTATATTGCCTCAGGTTGGCTATTCCACGCTGCTGTCGTTTAAACAGGTAAAAGATTAATGTAGAAGAGTTATTGATTTTCGTGATCTACTGTAGGGCTGCTCCTCATGTTCAGTGAAATAAAGACTGCAAATGTTGCCTGACTGAGGATATAAATCTGATCGACTGTGGATTACTACAACTGACAGCTGAGCTGATGGTTAAGATAGTGACAAAACAAAAAGCCGAGTTAAAATTAATGACGAATCTAAATGGTACAACTACGAAAAAGATCATTACGACATCGACAAAGAATCAAAAGTTTTGATTTCAGATATGATTGTTCAAATGATCAAAAAGTGGGTTGGTATTGACGGAATTTGCAAGCATTCGTTTTTTTTAGGACCTATAAAAACAATATCGAATATTGCGTCGATATCTATCACCATCACGCAGAGAAAGAATGTTACTTAAAAGCCGAAGAAGCGGTATTGGAAATTTCTGTTGACAAATACCCACCGTTTCAACCTACAGTAGTCAAAAAAAGGAAAAATAAAAGTAGTGATAGTTGTGGAAGTAAATCCTTGCAGCAAATTAAAAAACATGACGACAGTGTGAGATTTGCTGCAATTTATCCGCAATGTGTAGGCCTACTGCCACCACAATGAGAAAAAACACCTAGAAAGACTGCAGTGGTTGGGAGTAACAGGCTATAGATTGATCCATACGAAACATTTTGGAAAAATACAACCCGCCCTTGGCCTGAACTGCAGTTTTTGTATTGCCAAATGAACACTAGGGTGGTCCTTAAAAAACTTTTATTTGATTTTTTTATGGGCCAACCCTTTAAAGGGCCCCATTTCGATAAAAAAACGATGAGAATTATGTGGTTTTCTGTCAATGTTTGACAGGCGTAGCTAGCTTAGTGTTTGAAGGAAGTCAAAAAAATTGTTATTTTTTGTAAAATCAGATAAAAAAATTATAGGCCTATAGTTAGCTTTTTTTTTTTTTAGTTGCATATTTATCCTCCTATCACGAGAAAGCGATCAAAGCGCTATACGAGCTCGCTTAGAAGTCAGTAGGTCAATAATGGTTTGTTGGCTCGTTTTCAAACTTTTGTATGAACGCAATTAGCACATATGAAAACTGGTCTATTTAAACCACTAAGCACTTGCATTTGATAGTAGTCTAGACCAGAGATGTCCAACCTTTTCATTTATTGGGGACCCATTACAAAATTAAATATTTAAAGTTTAACTGGGCCGCAAAGCCACCAGAATTCCAATATTTCAGATTATAGCTCAAGAAGAAAAAAATTTACATTTAGTTTGTGAAAAAGTTATTAACCAGATAGATTTTCAACAATGCATGGTGGCACAATGACTTTAAGATATGTTAATTAATTTATTATTTATTTGATATAAAGTATTTTGACTAAATTTCATGAACACTCTAGTGCTCAATACTTGATAACCTTTCCAAAAAAAAGTTTTTTAACAGTGGATAGTGCGCCGCAATGCCGACATCCCTGGTCTAGACCAGGAGTCCGCAAATACTTTTTGGCGCGACCCCCAAAAAATTGCCGTAAATCCACGCGACCCAAAAAATTTGGAAGCATCATTTTTGTTGAACATAAATTTATTGTAATTACCAATTTTAACGCTACTGTCAAACGCAGCAATTTTTACGAACAGGAAAAAGCACAGTCGCATAGAATGAATCATTGCGTTTATTCTTCTAGTGAAAAGTATGAGCTTTGCGTCAAGAACACAATAAGCAAACTCGCGGTTTGATGCGGTAGACAATCCAAAATAGAGTGAATAGTTCCGAATTGGCAAGTCAAAACACGTAAACTGTACAAAATCTAATCCAAATTTTCGTATGATATTTAGTCATAAAATCTTCGCTGTTCTTTTTTCTTTAAAGCGTGTTAGGCCGCTGTCCTTTTTATTTTATTTTTTTTTTTGAAGCATTCGTTATTAAGCAGTTTCTCAACATTTGTTTGTGACGACCCAAATACCGGTAGATAAAATTGACTAAAATAAAGTTTTATGTTCAAGTCCAAGAAATATGAGCCGAGTTCAAGCCCGAGATCGAATAAATGTTACGTAATACTAGGCTAAATATTTCTAAATTTTATGGAAGGCCTATCACAATAGGTCTACAGTACGCGAGTTGCCACCGTACTAATACTTTTTGATGTGCTTGCTAATGTTGCTGACAATACGCACTAAATACGAAACAAAAAAGTTAGTTGCTGTCTCATGGTTAATGATTCTGCTCAAAGAACTTATAACATTTTTGGCTTCTTTTTTACAACCGAATTTGCGAAATTGAACTGCTTAACAGCCTAGCTATTAAACCAATCTTAATTTGGCCAAGCTGCACTTTTCTGTTTAGCTGACTTATTGGCTCCTGCTTCATCAGGCTACTAACCTTAAAGCCGCAATGCGCTGATATCCTCCAACTATAGGTGGGCAGTACCGCGGTACTTTAGTACCGGTACCGTCGGTACTTTAAAAAAAAGTATCGGTACCGCAGTGCCGGTACTTTTATTTCTCAATTTTTAGGCGGTACTTGGTCCTTTTGCAAAATCTTCTACAATAAAAAAATAATGACAAAAAAAGGTGAAGTCTGCACAACTACATCTGTACACCTTCCACAGCAATCGTTTGAACGATTTGCTTTTAACTTAGAATACAATACTGCCATCCCGTCAAGCGCGGCAATAGAAAGATTCTTTTCCCTAGTAAATGGGCCCTCCGAAATGTTTTTCTTCTTGCTCAGTACGATTCAGGGATGTTTACTTTATCTCAGTAGGCTTACGGATTTGATTGGTTGATTTTTACGTATTTCAATGCATCTTAAAACCTAAATTTAGCTATAAGAACAAGGATGACAAAAAATTTAAAGTATAGTTTTAAGACGTTTTTTTTGCAGATTTCAAAATTCATTTTTTTCGACTTGGACTCGTAAATATGCTTTTTGTTGTCATTCTACCGACTTACAACTCTTCTTAATACAGCTTGTTTTTGAGTGAATCTCCTTAAAAAGATGCAAAAATATAAAATAATTGTGTGTTTTGTTTGTAAATCCGATGGTATTCGATCGATGTAGACCTTATTATTAGCAAACGGAAATGAATTTCGTTTTTTAAAGGCCCACATCCTAAACATTACCGGCCTGAGACCTACTTTAACAGCATACTCCATTTTCGATACTGGTATTACATTTACTCGTGTCAATTCGACGAGTATTTATAATGCTTCAAACTAATCGTTGCTGATTATGACAGTCTATTGAAGCAGCTTTTTCCGTCTTACTTTGTAGTTTATTCGCTATCTGTCAGTTCCGTTATGAGATTTATTCCTTACTCCCAACGCGCATAAGCATTTTTGCTCCAACCAACTTAATCGCTTGCCACATCTTAATTCATAAGATACTGATCTCACAAAGCCAAACGCGTCTTCGCATTTACGCCACCCCATCTTAAAAAACGTCGACGTACGGCGTAAGCCCCTCTTACAATTTGTTTTCTGATAAGGGGGTGATGAAAGTCTCCAACTTCCAAAAGGAAGCGGTGGAACAAAAATGTTTGAGAGTCACTGCTCTACACCCAGGGTCTCCAGTTTCGCGATAAGTTTTCATATTGTCCTCGTCCGTGGTCGCACAAAACATTATCTTTTAGTATGTTTCCCTGAATCCAGCTTCCAGCTTTGAGTGCTATCTGATAATCACAGACACGAAAATTAAGCTCCATCGTCGTCGTCGTTTGGCGGGGCATCTCTTCCAAGACAGATGAAAGGACCAAGGCCGAGGGTTTATCCTTTTACCACCCTGGCCACCAAACTGCTTGGGTCAGATGCTGACTGTAAGGGACTTCAGCCAGCATCTTGTTTCGTCATCCAAAACCATTAGACCAAACATACCTCGGGGTGCTCGATGTATGGGACACTGTGAGATGATGTGATCTGCGGTTTGTTCACTGGCACCACACTCACAATTCGCTAGAGGAGCGAGACCCCATTTGTACATGGACGAACAGAAACGTCCAACACCAGAACGCAGACGGTTGAGCTTGACCCAGGCTGCCCTGGGCAGATCATACTTTTTGGGATCATTTCTATAGTATGTATCTTCTTGACACTTTTCGAAAGTGCAACGAATTAAGCTTCATGAAAATGTTAGAATGATTTATTCTACGAGATGATCCGGAGTGCAACAAATTTTAAAAAATAGCGAAGCATTCCATTAAATGTTATAGGCCCTCGACTGCTCGAGCAATTTTACATTATTAAATCTGGTTCTTCTGAAAAAAATTGGGTACACCTGCTCTGCACAGTTCAATGTTAAAAATTCTGTTTCTATTTTAATGACTTGACTGAATGGTTTGACGTCATTACGATTTATGATAAACTCCTTCCATTGAAAATTCCAGCGTAGGCTACTTTTGGTTCTGGGCTCCCCATTCATTCAAAATTCTGTAAAAAAAGATCGCATTTTGAGCAAAAAGTGGTCTCCAATATAAAAGGTTTTCGCTTTGGCTGCGGTTCATTCCTATAGGCGAGGGAAATGAAATGACTGCATTTCTTCTGATTTTTGTTGTTTGTACCGTTTTTTGATGGTTGGTGCATAGTCTATAATTCGTGAATTGTGCGGTACCAAGTATTACCGGTAGCACTAACTAATAGCTATAGGCCTAATTTTTATGAAACTGTACAGTTTTAATTAAAAGTTAACAAAATATTGGGCAGTGCTTTCTTTTTGAAACTTTTTTGAAAAGTACCGACAAAAGTACCGCGGTACTACCGCGGTCGTTTTGATTTTCAAGTACCGAGTACCGGTACCGCCGGTACTTTTAACAAAATACCGAATACCGGTACCGCCGGTACTTTAAAAAAGTACCGTGCTCACCTCTGCCTTCAACAGATGCCAACAAAACAGTTCAAAGTGAACTGAGACTCACTATAATAACAGTGACTAGCAATAACGACCTTGAAATGCTACATGCAGCGCCCAATTAATTATATCATTCGTAACAAGCGGCACTTGTTACGCGAGGAATCAATTTTTAAAACTTATAACTCAAAAGATTCAAAAATTTTATATTATACCGTAAAGTCAGAAAGTTTGAAAATCAAAAAGTTCTAGAAAATAACTGAAAAAACTGAAGCAAAAAAATGTCACTACGTCAAAATAATTATGTAGACCTATGTTTAAAATTTTTGCGACCTAAAGTCGAAGGTGTCGCGACCCAAATTTGGGTCGCGACCCACTATTTGCGGACCCCTGGTCTAGACCAACATAGCCTACCATTGACTTTTCGTTTAAAGTTTTCTTGACATCTTCTTCGTTAGATTAAAAAAAAATATTGGGCCGTGTAATCGTCTGTGAGAGGTACTGCTAGCCTTGCAATCTACTAGGGCTTGAATCGTCTGTGGTAAAAATCAGCTGTTTCGTTGTTATCATGGTGAACTCGTTAAATCATTAATTGTAATCGTTAAAAGGGTATGATCAATAGCGCATTTATAATAGCCTACATCGTGCTGGTGCAGTAAGTTCATAACCGCGACGGCTTCATTTGCTGGTGTTATTTTTGCTAGTGTCATTTTGCTATAAAAATATTTCAATAACTTGGCTTAGTAGAGCCCTTACTCCAGTTTATTATCATCTTTTATATTTTTTCCAATTTTTGGCTTTTGAAATCTCGTGTCTCGTAACTTTAAAGTTTCGTCTCGTCTCGATTTAAGCAGCAAAAGTCTCGTTTTGGTCTAGAAGCTATGATGTCTCGTCTCTCCTCGGCCTCGGTAGGTTCGGTCCTCGTTCCAGCTCTGGTCCCCAGTCCCCGCCATGATATGAATTAACTACAATGCATTAAATTGAACTAAGCTGATCCTTTAAGATAAGCTTACTCCGCAATACTGTGCAATGAGCAAAAAATGTTGAAGAACAAAGTTGTCCTTCAGTGAAAACCAACGACACCAAATTAAAAAAAAAAGGATCAAGCAGGGGTGAACCCAGCATCTTTTCAGGGGGGCCAACAGTCGAAAAAATGGGTATTTTGAAGTAAGTGGGGACTGGTTGCACTGCAGATTATTTAGGGTTACACAGAGAGACTTGACAACTATTACGAAACCGCCCTCACGTACGCGACTGGTGTTATCATGGGTGGAATCTAGCTTCGTCACACAAACAGAAGTTGTTGCTCAGGGGGAACTCCAAAGCCTTCACTAGCTTTCCCTCAAATCAAATAAACCACTTCTTTAAAGTAAAATATAACTGGATTTAATGCATAAATTAGGGATTACTACAACAAAACCGACATTGACTCCACAAAATAAAACTTCCAATAAAATCAACTTAACTTATAAACAACGTCTTTTCACCAACTGATTCAATTCAAGAATGAAACAGTGAACGAAGTGCTTATAGTGTAAATCAGTCTCAATTCTTTACCAATTCCCAACAACCCGGTGTTCATGTAAAATTTGTGACTTGCTGCTCAAGATTTAAAACGCTAACGAAGTTGCGAAATTACACTGCGTCGCAGTGCATTCGGCGTCTTCAATGAGAACGTAAATTAAACGCCAGTGCAGAGTGAAGTCGAGTAATATAAAAGCTTAGGTTCTAAACTCACTGAAGCCAAGCTTACTATGAAATTTATTGCAACGCCGTGCAGGAACAACAGCTTAGTCTGCAAATGTGATTTATTTCTGGTTTAAGAACATGGGAGAAAAATAGTTAAACGGAAATTTCGTCATCAAATACGATGGCATTTTTCAAAGTTACATCCATGGTTTTGGATGCGTCATTTCGCTAACTGCATGTGTGCACTCGTTAGCTTGCAACTGGATCGGTTAAAATCTATACCCTTCTTGTACGATTTGACTGGTCATACAGCCATGCCAAGTCGGTTTCAATTGGCATGCCTCAAAGCTCACCCTTTTTGCTAGTTGTTCCGTTTTTCGTGCCATTAATTATTAACTTTGCGTAAATGTGTGTTTTTAACGTTTTAGTTGCAAGATAAATGTTGCATTGATTGACTAACCTTGCGTCTATATTTTCACCTTTCAAACTATTTGTTTATTGTTCTATTGTGTTTGAATTCAATCGTGAAAGTCAGTGGCGTTTGAATCTTGTATTCAATGCTGTTTTCATTGATAGCTGCACCAACGCTAATATTATATACACAAAGTCAAGTAAGCCTATTCTTGTGGTGACAATGACGTTGCTAGGTAACAATAATGTTGAAAAAACATTTTTTTTTCGACTAACCAAAGTCTCGTCAGCCTTGCTACGCACAGCCAATCCAGGCTAAACTCATTCCAGACTGTAAAGACTCTTTTTTGCATTGCTTTACCTGGACATCTCGACTTCATCTGTTTTCTAGGTTTTATTTTATTTACAAAACATTTAATGTTGTTTTATTTCCAAAACATTTCATGCAAAATGAGCACAATTTGCAAAACATTTCACGCAAAATGAACTACCATAGTATCATGTCGAACGTATAAATTTCCAGTGTATTACAGCGTGCATCATTGGCGATCAGCAAATAATATAGTCCTACTGTGCGCTTTGCAGTAAGCATGGCCAACTTTTCTGGAACTTTGCTTTTTTAATCATATGCAGTAAGTTTTTCCCGATTCGTTTTTTACACCGCATCCATTGGATCAATGAATCTTAGCTTGCACTGCATTGTGTTATCATGGAGATTTTCTTGACTCTCCAATTGTTTTTTCTACCTCAGTTCTGCTTCCTGACGTTCAGAGCTGGGGCGCAGAGTGGTATAAACTGCCTTTCATGTTAACCCCAACTAAAGTTGAGCCTAACAGTGGCGTAGTGCAACCAAAAAGTTTTAGGTGGCCAAGTTGAAACTAGTACTAATTTCTATTTACAGCCCTTGCCAGAGCCATGAAAGAATATAGGCTGGAGCGAATCCACATCTGATGCATATTCCAAAAATTGCAAGCCCTTAGCAAGTGCTGTTACGCATATATATTACAGTTATAGCCCTAAGGTCATTTTTGTCCAACAGGGCAGCAAACTCGAGCTTGAACTAGGTGTTTTTTCCAGAACTCAAAATCAGAATTCGAATTGGAACTCGATCTAAAATAGCACATTGCGGATTTAGCATTCAACTTGGCCTAAACTCAATAAAAGTGGCTCAAAACTCTGTGAAAATTACTTAAATGTAGCATGAAATCGGTAAGATTTACTGAACTCGAACTTGCAGTTACAAAAGCTAAAAATGACAAAGTTAAACTGAAACTTGTAAGTCTCGAGTTTGCTATTCTCGAGTTTGCTATCTACATTGGTATAATATTGACTTCCGAGTTCCGACAAATAAATACAGCCCACATTGGCATGGAATTGTCTACTGACAAATACAGGTTAGGGCACAAATGCACTTATAGATCGAGCAATAACATAAATAGCAGGAGTGGAAAAAGTTTTTTGGAGAGTAAAAAATACACGCCAAATGTTATGATGAAAAACGAAGCAAAAATTACGATGAGTGACACACTCATACTACGCCAGTTAAAATAAAAATCATAAAACTCAAACAGCCAGCTTCGAAACTTCCACTTCATTTTATTATCTTGGCATTTTTAAGAAAATGTCGCAATGTCAGCAATCCTACCCAAAAAAACAATTTATAGCGAAGGTACTAGCATTAGCTTTGCGTTGACTATTATCCGAAATTGCATTAAACCGAATGTGCGGCATGTCACTTCCTCCCTCCGGCGACTGTCAGCAGTGGTATGTTTGTGAATGATTTTGGCGGCTTTTCGTACTGGACCAACAACAAAAAGCTTTTGTGGCAGATGCAGTAGATCGTTACCGGGTAAAGCATTTAGAAGCAAAACTAAAGCTAGAGTATAGGCTGTACACCAGACCATCTCCTAAGTCAGAGATTCTTAAAATGGGTTCGATCAAGCTCCTAGGGTTCAACGGAGTTGTTTCTAAATTCTAGGGTAGTAGGGTTCGGCGGAATTCCTTCAAATTTTTAACATTGTAGCCTAAAAAAATTAGTGTCACATGAAAGAAATCAAACCCCTTATTTTGCCAGCCAACCCTCCCGAAAATACTTCAGTCGAATTCCAACGCAAAATTGCTCCCAGACCCGCTTAATCTTAACGCATTTGATATAAAATACAAATTTTGCTAGAATATGAGGTGTTGCTAGAATATGTTTGCTAGAATATGGGGTTCGATGGATCTTCGATCAGAATTCAGAGCTTCCTCTACAGGAACAGACTCAACAGCGATGGGCTTCGGCCGCTTAGCAAAGTTTATGAACCACGTCCTTAAGTTCTTACCTATGTAAGTTTTACTTCATTCAATTTGTTTAAGTTATTTGCTGGTTGCATCGTACACGGCTACACCATAAACCGTGCTCCACTTTGGCATTTATCTGCTAGACTTAGCAGTAAAGGTTTCTGTTTTTTTTTTTCACATCCATGCCGCTTCCTTCTCCACTCTTAATAATTATTTTGTAGCCTCACTGTCAACATTGAAAAATTTTCGTCCCTCAGACTCTCACTCAAGTCTACGATCTTGTCTGTCTGCAGTTCGAGCCAACTAATAGCGAACTGACTCATTTTTTAAGCTGATGAGTTAATTGTCGTAATAATTGCGTTTGTGCGATACAGAGAAAAAAACATTGTTTCTTTCATAGACTATGATGAGCACGATAAACCTTTCTGTACTATAGCGATTACGATCATCGATAACTTCAAAAACGTTCTGAGCGATACCGATACCCATCAGATAAATCTCAATTTCTTAAAGCGATATCAGTAATCGATAAATTATCGCCGTTAAATTTTTCCGATAAATGTTGCGGTAAATTTTCAATGTGTTTAACCAAGGTTTTTTTGTAAGTGAAATTGCAAAAATGTTTTTGTAGATTTTTTAAGAAAAGAGAGCAGTTCATGAACTCTGCCGTAGCATTAAACAAAACAAAAAAAGATTTTTTTTAAACTGTACCAAGACTTAATAAACACCGTGTATTTTTTCCATTGCGCCAACTCACTTACTTCGAAGTTTGAACGTTGTTTTAGAGTATACCAAACTACAATTCCTCATATTAAGGTTTAATACACTAAAAAGTCAGGAAAACCTGAATAAAGTAAAATTGACAAAGTTTTAGCAAACTATCTGCATTGAGTAACAACTCTTAAAGCTTACACTACTGTGTGCAAGGCACGATGAACAATTTAACAGTGCGGTACAATACATGATCACACGGCAACGAAAGAACGCGCAAGCTCGAAGCAATTACACGTACGATTTAAGAAACGGATAGTATTAATGATTACAAGACAAACGCAAAGGTTCGATGCCATTTCAAGTCATTCACCCCATCTACTGAATTCCACTAGTGGTAATACTAAAGGCGGTCAGGTGCTTTTCGACTGCGGTTAGAGCGTCTCAACGGAAGTTGCTCATTGTCAGTATCATGACTTGGCAAATCGGCATCGTCATTTTCTTCAATAGATTGATTATTTATTCGTCTGTTTTCGTTAGAAACTTCAGAATCAACAAGTTCACTTTCAACATGCAAAGAATCCTGAGTTTTGGAGTTGTTACTTTCATTGGCAGGATAAACATCGCTCTCGTCTATTATGGGCGGTTGATTAGGTGTTGGAGCCACATCTTTAAGCGATACCGTTGCTTCGTGCCCATTTTTAAACCGAATGTAGGCATAATTCGGCGTTGCATGAATCAGGTCAGCTTCTTCAACCACTGGCTCATACTTGCTTCCTCGGACATGCTTCCGTACTAGAACGGTTCCTGGAGATGACAACCAAGAAGGGGTCGAAATTCCAAGAGTTGACCTTCGTTGAAAATTCATGAATCGCTCATGCGGTGTCGTGTTGGTAGCAGTACATAACAAAGACCGTACTGAGTGCAAAACTTGGGGTGATACGACTTCCCACTTAGATATCGAAAGATTAAGGGTTTTCAAGGCAACTTTTATGCCAGTCAAAATAATATCATTATATTTCTCACACTGGCCATTTGACATGGGGTTATATACGGATGTTCTACTGGTGGCAACACGTAAACTATGCATGTGCGATACAAATTCGGAAGACATAAATGATTTTCCACGGTCAGAGTGGATATAACTACACGCACCAAACAAGTAAAAGATTTGCATTAAACAAGATATAACAGTTTTCGATTCCAGAATTCCACAACCTCTTCTTGGTCTCCCTAAAACCGTTTTGCGGACCCGAAAGGGGCCGCGGTCCCCAGTTTAAGAACCACTCACTGTTTTAGCCCATGATACGGGTTGATTACAATGCATTAAATTGAACTAAGCTCATTTGCAAGGTAAGTTTACACTGCGATACTGTATCACAAGGCCGGTGCTAAGGGGGCCAGGGGGGCCTGGCTCCCCAATCGACGTGCCTGCCTCCCCTCCCCCAATTAAAAAGCTTTCTATTTTAAAGACAGCGGCTTTTGTGCTTAATTTCGAATTTAGCCCCCCCTGATAAACGCTTGGCTCTAAGTCGACTGCTTCGTCGCCGGCTCTACTGTATCACGAGCAAAAAACGTAAAAGAACGAAAGTTGCTCTTCAGTGAAAACCAACGATGCTGAATTAAAAAAAAAAAATGATCAAGCAGGGGTGGATCCAAAATAGGGCCAACAGTCGAAAAAAAACAGGTATTTTGAAGTACTGTAAGTGGCTGCTGGTTGCACCGTAGATTATTTTGGGTCACACGGAGCGAGTTCCTCGCCTCGACGGCTTAAGTGTGTAATTGTGATTTATTTCTGGTTTAAGAAATGGGTGCAAAGAGACTAAACCGAAATTTTGTCATTAGTCTAAATACGAGAACATTTTTCAAAGTTACAACCATGGTCTTGGATGTGCCACTTCGCTAACTGGGTGCACTTGATAGCTAGTAATTTGATCGGTTTAAACCTATACCCTTCTTGTACGATTTGACTGGTCACGCAGCCATGCCAAGTCGGTTTCCATTGGCATGCCTCAATGCTTACCCGTTTTGCTAGCTGTTCCGTTTTCCGTGCCAATATTTACTCAGAATTTTGGTCTCGGAAATAAATATTGAAATGAATTATTAACCTTTCGTCTATATTTTCACCTTTTAAACTATTTGTTTATTGTTCTATTGTGTTTGAATTCAATCGCAAAAGTCGGTGGCGTTTGAATCTCGTATTCAAAGCTGTTTTTATTGATAGCGATACCTACGCTATATAATATCACATTCACTGAGTATTCTTGTGGTGACAATGACGCCGCTAGGCAACATCAATAATGTTGAAAAACATTTTTTTTTGTTTATCAGACAAAGAATAGTAGTTATATACTGTAGGCAGGGCCGGATTTAGACAATGAGAGGCCCTAGGTTATTTCTATTTTTCCACTAGAAATCGGCGAAGACCAAAGACAAAAAGGGTCTGCATGTCCGCAGATGTCGTGTTTTCACTGAAAGTATCGGTAAAGACCAAAAAAGGTTTTCGTTGTTCGTGATGAGGCTCCTCTTTTTTTTCGAGGCCCCCCATTTTCTCCGAGACCCTAGGCTTCAGTCTGCTTAGCCTACACGTAATTCCAGCCTTGACTGTAGGCAGAACCCTGAGAACTAGAAAGCATCACCCAAAAACCAGGAGAAAGGACTACCGCTTGTTGTAACGTCTCGACTTAATCGACGAACTTGAAATCTGACAATATTTATTTAGTTGTTTTTTATTTAGTTGAATATTTATCCTCCTATCACGAGAAAGCGATCAATGCGCTATACGAGCTCGCTTAGGAGTTGCCAGCCATCTGTCTACCACACCAAGATGGGATAGTCCCGCTAAGTGCCCTTCCCAACGGCACAACAAGTAAATTTGCCGGCTTGTTCTCCACACTGTCCTTTTAATGCTGAACGTCAACCAAGGAAGCTGTGAATACCAATTTTAAAGTCATTGGTTTGACCCGACTCGGAATCAAACCTAAGTCTACAGCTCAAGAGACAGACGCTCCATACCACTCGGCCATCTGAGCTGTTAATCAATAAAAATAAAAATATATACGTGATTCAGGCCATCAATAAAAATACGTGATTCAATTTTGAGAAAAGTTGATTGGGCTAAGTTTGATAAAAAAGGTGACGGACTTTAATTTTGCGTCATTCGGTAAAAACTACTAAAATCAAACGCGGAAAATTTAAAACTCAAACTCGTACTAGCAAATTTTAGCTGAACTCGATAAAAAATGTCTCGAGTCGGCAAGCCGAATCCGATGCCAAAACAACTGCGTGTCCTAAATTACAGCATAGGCCTACACAGTTGTGTAAAGAAAATCAGTTTTCAAGCAGACGTAGTAAGCGCAAAGTGATGGAAACGACTGGGCAAATTATCATCAAAAATAATCATCTGTGTTGTTTGGCTCTATAGTTTAACCATTTAAGAACGTGTACAACTTTGCGATGCTACTTAAGTCAGGAAGAATTACTGTGAGTTGCTCCCCTGATGATTGTTACGCGCAGATTGCGCAACATGCTTACATTGCTACAGTAGCGAAAATGTAACCCAATATCGAGTCGAATGTGTTCTTGGTTTTCATTGCAGGAACTGCACAATGCACATTTCAAACTAAAAAAACTGAAAAGACTTGCAATCCCCATCATCATCATTTCCTACTCAACTGTGTTTAAGGCTTTTCCAACCACGCCCAGGAGGCAATGCTTTATGGTCGTTAAGTTTTCATAAATAGGACTTTCAACAGCAGAGAGTAATATACCACTGGTTTTCTTTTTACACTGTATCTAAGTTTGAAAATGTTTTCATTTACTTAAATAACCTATCCTTTTAAATGTCTTTTTCTATTCTTTTTAAAATAAGTCTTTTTCTTTTCCGGAAGCAATTGCGTCTTTCTCTATTCCTCATTGAATGTTTGAACAAGCGAAAAGTTTCGTTGATAAGCGCGAAATTTTTTCCATTTTCTTTTTACGGTGGTTTTATTATTATTATTTTTTTGCGGTCAGACGCGTTTTATCGAAACAGATATAACCAATTGTAAATAGATGATAAATATGAGTCGCACGCTGAGTGAGATTTTCTACGTTCCCTAATTAGCTGCCAAGGAGCCTTGGTGGATTTTCAAAAATATTTGATTGTACAGGTATCACGAACTAACATGCAAGACTTGAATGCTCTTCGGTCCTGTCCCTTTCGATAGTACAAATGGCCTAGGACTGGGCTAATATAATAAACCAGGGTTGGGCAAACTTTTCATACAAAGGGCCACATTTGAAAAAATTTTGAAACCGAGGGCAGCACTGCTTAAAAGAGCAAAAAAAAGGTCTACGCGTCCTCAGATGCCGTGTTTTCTACCGAAAATCAGTGGAGAGCAAAAAAGTTTTGATTCACGCTAAGACTTCTGTAAGTGCCCACGGGCCGCAAAAGTGTTCTCGCGGGCAGTAGTTTGCTCAGCCCTGTAATGAACTAAACTGCTTTGCTCCTGGTAAAAGAGATTGCCAAGCACCCTACAATAATTTTGTCATCTTAATTGCTTTGTAACTCTAAAAGTATACCTACGTGTATCTGTTTTGACCAAAATAAAATCCAAAGAACGAAAGAGACCTGTGGGCGTAAAGCAGATGCACTCATCGCAAAAAATTTGCATTATAAAATTTTCTAAAGCAACTTTGTTTTGAGCAGTGGTGTAAAGTAACAAAGTAGTTTTACTCAAGTAGACTACTTAAGTATTGTTACGTGGTAACTTGTACGTACTTACAGGAGCGCCGAGAGAAGTTTTGGGTCCCGGGGCAAAAATTTCGTTTGGGCCTTTTGGTCAGTGGTGCCCCAAAATCACGCAATGAACAAAAACAAAGGTCATAGTCCGCAGATGCACGAATTTTGGCCCAAAATCAAGTGATAAGCAAAAAAAAGGGTCATAGCCTCCGCAGATGTTCAAATTTTGGCTCAACATCTAGTGATGAGCAAGGTAAGGTCATAGTGTCTGCAGATGTTCGAATTTTGGCCCGAAATCAAAAAAAACATCATCGCGTCCGCAGGCCGTAGTTTGAGCTGATAAATTTTGCATTCTAAATCTGACAATTCTGAACCCCGGCCCCCCCTGTGTTCCCGGGCCCCCGGACAGTGATCCCTTCTGCCCCCCTCTCGGCCGGCCTGCTTACTTAAGTGATTTATATTTCGACTGCTTTTACTAACGTAGTTCAATAAGAAAGTAACGCTACTTAAGTGACATTAAAAATGATAAGTAGTTAATATTAAGCAATGTATCACGCAAATGATAAATAAATAATCATGCTGGATAATAAAATTGGCAACTTAGTTTGTTTTATTTTATATAAGTTTTACAATTTCGTGATATTAAGTGTTTTTTCATTGTTTGTGTTTGATGAGGACAATAAGGTTGCATTTTGCAGATTATGACACACTTCTATTTTTTATTTTCGTCAAATGTGCTAATTATATTTAAGCATCGGCAAAATATCTGTCAAGTCTGGAATTAAGCAAATTTTCTTTTGTCAAAGCTCAGCTTTATGGCCTTATTTCTGCAAACGCTACTTTTTACTTAAGCAGCTTCAACTTGCTAATACTTTTTCTTCTACTTGGTTACTTTTTACATCCCTATTTTCTACTTTACTTCAAGTAATTACCGCCAGTAATAACAATACTTTTACTTAACTAGATTTCTGGACTACTTTTTACACCACTGGTTTTGAGGAAATACTACTGTATTTAAAGTTGTTCAAAAGGTGGCAAGCGTAAATTTTTTTAAAATCTGTTATAGAATGATTTTATATTAAAAATCCTAAAGCTTTTATCATGGCCTAATCTACTCGTACAGTAGAGCTCGGCCAACTTTTAGAAGTAAGCCGTGCTCTCGGAGATTATTTCCAAATTTTTGATGAATTCCACTGTGGCCAAGAAGGAGACTGCAAAGTGAGCTCGCGTTCTTCGCATGAACGAGCATGCGGAGGGCGTCCCCAGTGGGTACACCACAGGGGGCATTGCTCTCCGAAAAATGTTTTCAACCCAACATACAGCCTCTATTGTATATGCACATGCAGGGTAGTGCTCCGACAGGTAATCATTCCAGATTGACCCAATGTTTTGGGGATCACTCTTCGACGATTACTATACTTCCTAAAGTAGGCCGTGCAAGACCATTTTTCTTTTAGTGATCACTCGCAAATTGGCGCACAAGACTTTTTATGGAGAACTCTCTTCATGCCACTCCCCTAATACAAGTGTTCTGCGGGAGCGCTTATTCCTGTGTAGTGTCAATTGCAATCGGATCCAGCCGTGAATCGAACCCATCATGCAGGATCGGTTACTTGCACGCGGTACTGCTAGGCCATGTTGCCAACTCGCGTTTTACGTGTTTTGTTTGGGAAAACTTAGCTATAGCATAAACAAGGTCTCAGCATCAAATACTTTATTAAATTTAATAATCAAAATTTAGGATTCAGAAAATTTACGATATTTATAAAATTTACGAATTTATAAAATTTACGATATTCGTCTTAAAAATCAGATTTTTTGTGACTCGGCTGAAAAACACAAAAATATGTATAATGTGACTCGGCTGAAAAACACAAAAATATGTACAATTGTACATGATGGTAAATGACATGATCAGCGTAACTTCAGCTGCGAAAACATGAAGAGGGAAAAATTCCGTAGCCAAGATTCAATGCTTCTCCAACATCCACTCAACGACGTCAAATTCAACCGAACGCTTGAAAAACGGCTCAAAATGCAAGGCCATGGTTGACGCGACTACATTTTTCCATCCCACTTTTCTTTATGATGTTACTCCTTAATCTTTATGGTGGCCGAACAAAAAAAAAAAGAATTGGCATTAAATGAAAATGCCAAAACACACTAATTTATAACAAAAATATGAAATTATTACAATCAAATATAAGAAATTATTCAAATCGATTAAATATTGTTATTTTCATCTACATCAACATTTTTTGGCTTTTCAGGATTAGGCCACCCATATCTCTTAAATAAAAACGTCAACAATCCAGGACAAATTTCAAGGACATTTTTCAAAAACTTTTCATAATCGCAACCTTCATCGCTGAAACCTAGCCACTCCCTTCTTTCGGGATATTTCTTTTCGTGACCATGTTGATTCATATCACGGATAAATTTTATCATCCCCCACACGTCTGTTATCTTTTTTACGTCCCAGTGATGTTTAAACTCGGTAACTTTCATCGATCTTCCCCCCACCTCAACTTCTTTATAATCGTCGAAAGAAATTTTAATTCCGTGGTGTTTACCATCTTCATTTAACTTATCAATGTGATTTTGTGTATCCGGAAGTCTTTCTATGATAAGATAGACTTCTTCAACAAAGTCAACGCACCTTTTATAACTCGGAAACAACAGATGGTCTTCCACTAATTTTTCATCATTGATTGTTTTTATGCAATCTCTGAGTAAACTTTCTTCACATAGTGCTAAATCAGAGCATCCAGAGATCTTACTTGATTTGTTAACGTCGCTTTGTGGCTCTTCCGTTTTAGTCATTATCATTAAAACTACTTCACCTAATTCCTTTGGGCCACAGTTAATGCAGTAGGATTCAGGCCTATCATTACTTATAAAACCATTGAGATCTATATTCAATATGTCACTGAGATTTAGGGGTTCCCTTCCACAAAACGTGGGGTTATCCCTATAAAATTTGGAAAACGTTTGATTAAAAAGTATTATTTTATTATTTTTGCTTTCGGCCACCATATTGATTATTATAAGGCAAAGTTTTTTTCGTTCGCACACATTGTAAGAGAGTGCTTTCCTCATACATGGTATGTCACGTTTTAACAGGGAATAAAGCGAAGGAGAAGCCAAATCATCTTCGAAGCAGCTCGTAGTCGCTTCATCATAACAAGGAATGTTTTCTTCAGCGTTTTCTGCTTCCTTAACAAATAAAATATTTAAATTAGCGGAGCAATTGCGTTGTGCTGCGAAGTTGGGTCAAAATACACGCACAACTTTTTTGAGACATATAGGTAGGAAATATCCGACTTAATCTGTGCGTGTGTTTAGGTCCGACTTATATATATCGGACAAATTATTGTTTATATAAGCTGAAAAACGGTGTGTTACAAAAATAAATGGTATGTTTTTCAAACGGCGCCCCATGCACTACCATTTAAGCTACATTAAGATGCACAATTTGCTCATAGTTAGCGGAACGCTTTCTTGGAAAAATGTTAACACACAGTAATTGATGCGGAACCATAAGCGCTGGGGACTGAGCTTTGGACTGTTGATTTTATCAAAAACTATTGTTGAAACGTAGATTTTGATTTCATGTTCGGCCTAATTGCTACCGCAAAATCTTTCAGCGAAAAATATTTGTGTCTGATTCATACATTCTGCTTTCGTATACTGTAATATATTAAGCAACAATGTACAGACTAAATAAACCACTTACCGCATAATGTCGCAGACAAAATGGTCGCAAAAAGAAATCTAAAAACATGTCATTTTATTGTGAACGGCAGCATGGGTGTTTTATCAACCCAAAAAATGTCTTTAATTAGATTTAAGACATTCACCAAGCAGTTTTTTGAAAATGTCAAAATTAAAGGCACAATCCGAACTTGCTGGCTTCGATTGCATCAGCACAATTTTTTTTACAATTTATATACTGTAGATGCGAATCGCTGACATCAAAGTCAGGGCCGTAACATCTTCTAAAACCATTTCTTTCCCCCCACAACGTGTTGCCAGAGGCAAGTGACCATCGCCCCTCCCTATGCAATAAAAGATAGCAATGTTTTTGGACCAGCACATCCGCAGTAGTTGCGGCCCTGTTCAGAACTTAGAATAAGAATCGCAAATTTTAAACGATTAATTACCGTAATTTTCACATTTAAACACTTACCACAGATTCTTGAAATATAAACTGTTGTGTTTTCCGCCATAGCGTCACTTGATTTTTGAACTGACAGTGACGAATTTTTCGTTTTATATCCAATCCCAGCAGCTGACGTGTTCCTTTTTTTAGCGGTTCTTGATCGACCTAGCGAGATCAGAAGCAAGTCAAAAGAATAACCACGCATAATGGCTTATTCCTGGCTTCTAGCTGCAGAAAGTTTAAAAAACTTCCTCTGGTAGAATGCAAGTGAATTTTAGTCATACCAAAATGCATTTGAATACCGGTCGATTGGCATGGTAATTAAAAACATCGCTAGCGGCGCTTGAGGTCGTGGGTTCAATTTCCGGGCAGGTCAAATCGGACACAGTGTCGCCAACGGCTCACCACCGGTGCGACGTTTTTGTGTTGCCCAGACGCTATGCCGTGGAGATGAGCCCCGCTACTCGTTACACGTTTCGACGTAGAGACGAATTAACAGTAAATGGAGCCCTGGGCTAATTCAATTATGAAGCCACCTTTCCAAATTCAGCGAAAGCTCGTAGGATACAGCGATACGAACAATGAAACGAAAGAGCAACCACTTCAACAAAGTGCACTCACTCTGCGACTTACGAACGAGTTACGTTCCAAAGAAACGTTGGTAACTTGTATTTTGTTCGTTATCGTTACTAATGCATAAAACGTCTACTTACACCATTCTGCACTTACAGTATTTACATACTGAACTCTTTTTAAGGATTAAGGCTCCGAGTCAGGGCTCAGGGGTTTTAAAAAGCTTGAAATAAAATCTAATTGAATGTTGGTTTGTATACCGGATTACCGGTACAACTTCAACGCATTATTATGAATAAAATCGGACCGGGCGCCGGAGCAAAATCGAGATTTTCAGTGAATGATAGCATTTAGTTCGTGTATTTTTAAAAACAAAATAGTAAAGTGTATTATACAGTGGGTACTGGTTAATTCCATTTTCTTGACTGATTAAATATTGGTGTTCGTAATTGCATGGTGTGACTGAGGATGGGTAAAACTCTTATTTTTTGTTGAAATTTCTTTCTTCGAAATTTAAAATGATGTTTTTGATATTGGGTTTAAATCGGGCTCAGACTGGCTGCTAAATTGGGATGTCGGGTTCGGGTCGGATCGGGCTCAACATCTTCGGCCCGTTGACAACTCTGACGCGAAAGCTATGTAGGCATCATAACGATCGCTTGGGAGTTTGCTGGCCATCTGCGTACTAGTCCTTGGTTCGAGAATCTTGTGAAGCACTTTTTTAACGGCGCAACTAGTAAACCGTTTTTGCTTTTTTCCCTTCACTGTTTCTCTGATACAGAATATCCAACAGGAAAGATGTAATTGACAATGTTTAAACACCTGATATAAAGAAAATCAAAGACGAGAAAATCCAAATATTTTAGATAAATGTAATTAACGTGTGTGCCTGTGATATCGCAGGGTGTGCCCTGAACAGCTTGAAGCTCTGGAGAATACGTCCCTGATTATATCGGTTGTTCGTTACTGCTGATGAACAGTTTTTTCGTTTTTAACAGGTTCCGTAAATAATAGGTCTATGACTAAAAAGTTTTGCGGCCCGCTTGCTCATTGCTAAATGACAAAATGGCCCGCGATAGCAAATAGATTCGTCATCCCTGAACTAAATAAACCACTTACCTGATGTTGTCGGAGGCAAATTATGCGAGCAAGAATCTGAAAATACATCATTTTATTGTGAACGGCAGAATGGGTGCTTTTATCAACATCAAAAATGTCTTTAATCAAATCTAAGACACTCACCACGCAGTTTTTTGAAAATGTCAAAATTAAAACCACGGTCCGAACTTGCTGGCTCCACTTGCAGCAGCACAAATTTTTTTACAATTTAAATAGATGTGAATTGCTGATATCAGAATCAGGGCCGTTTCTTCTTTTAAAACTATTTGTTGCTTTCCACAGCGTCAGAACCAGGGCAATAACATCTTCTAAAACTATTTGTTGGCCCCAAAGCGTGTTACCAGAGGCGAGTGACCATTGCCCCCTTCCTATGCAATAAAAGATAGCAATGTTTTTGGACCAGAACATCCGCAGTAGTTACGGCCCATGTTCAGAACTTGGAATAGGAATCGTAAATTTCAATCAATTAATCACCGTAATTTTCACATTCAAACACCACAGATTCTTGAAATAAAAGTTGCTGTGTTTTTCGACATTATTGAGTCGATTGTTTTATGAATTGACAGCGACGAACTTTTTCTTTTCTCTCCAATCCCAGCAGCTGACGTGGTTCTTTTTTTATCGGTTCCTGCTCAACCATGCAAGAGATCAGAAAACACGTCATAAAAATAATCAAGCATAATGGCTTGTTACTGGCTTCTAGCGGCAGAACGTTTATAGAACGTCTACTGTACCATCCTACACTTACGGTATTTAAATACTGAACCCTATTTAAATATTAAGGTTTTGGGTCAGGAGTTTCAAAGAGCTTGAAATAAAATCTCATTGACTGTTCGTTTCTATACAAACTGTAGCGCATTATTATGGATAAAAATCTTACTAAAAGGCTATGTGAACTAACGTATTGTGATGTTCGTAGGTACGAATGTTCGCAACTCAAATGTTTTTAAGTCGGGGGGGGGGCGGGGAGGACTGTATTACCAATTGATATAACATGCGATAGGTAGTACAGTCGTGTTCAATGCGCTAAATTAATTAATTAGCTTACTGTGTTTGTACTTGGCCTAATAATAGGGCAGACGTATTAACACAAGGCAATAAATATCTTCAAAATGATCAGCTCATCAATATAATATTACTTCATTAGAGGCTTTGCCATTTATGAGCAGATCAGATGCCCGAGAGCATACAACGTCAGCTTCTCGAGCAAAAACTTTTGGTTTAATTCTAATTGGGGTCAACCAATGATTTTTAAATAGGTATTCACCGCTTCTCTACTTGACGCTCAACATTAAAGAGACAGTGTGGAGAACAAGCGGGGAGGTTTATTTGTTGTGCCTATGAAAAGGGTAACGGGATCCTCCATCTTAGAGAGGTATACACTTGACAGGTGACTGCCTACCACCAATCGAGCTCGTTATAGCGTTTCGTCGTCATTCTGGTGATATATAGAAAGGTACCGGTGGATACACCAATGAATAAAAAAATAATTTTTTTACCAGTGAACCTCAGCTGTATTCTTGCAACCATTACTAAAATCAAGGGCGTAGCCACAAAAAGTTTGAGGGGAGAACAATTCGTGGTCATCGGTAATTGTTGATTTGACGAAATGCTTCAGTGGGTAATAATCGCAAACTGTACGGTGCTTAGCATTGACTTCAGGTTACCAATTTTGAATAAGTTTAGTTTCAAAATAGGTGAAGTTCAAAACTTTATTTTGCGAGCACCGGAGCCACTCACCGCACTCAGCGTGGGGAATGTTCCCCGCAAAAAATTGGAACATCGCTCTGTGTTGGCAATTTGAATGTCTTTTCAAATAACCTAAGTTAAAATTTTTGGACCAAATTTCGTTTGCTACACCAACAAAATTGTTTTCAATTCTTGCAGATATTACACTACAATTGATGAAACTTATCATTTTGTTTCAAAATTACACAGTGCCTGTGCATACGCAATATTAGCAGAGGTGGGCACAATTTCGTTAATCGTTAATTCGTAAATAACGAAGCTAACTTTTTCTTTAACTAGTTAATTCGTTAAATGTCTTTTTGAATTAACGGACTAAATTAACTTCCGTTAGTGCTTGATAACTTCCGTTAAATTTTTGTAAACGCCATTTCTTCTATTGACGGTTAAGTATGACATCGATAAACTGTTGTACACCGGTTGCTACTCACTTGAGTGCAAGCTCTCATCGCAGTTCCCTTAAAAAAAAGGAGAGAAAAAATCCGTAAACAAGTGTATCATAGTTTTTTTGTAATGAAAGCATGGTGTACCTGCCCAATTAATGCTAAACTGTTGGGGTTCCACAAGCGAGGTATTGGGTCACAAATAAAAGCCGAGACGATAAAATTGTCGAATAGCTGCAGTGAACTGCACTAAAAACAAAACCGGCAAACTTTGTTTCAAGTGCAACAAAACTTTATGTGACAAGTGCACCGCCTCGGAGTTCTATATCATGCGACCAATTGCGACATGGCCTAGCGGTACCGGGCGCAGGTGACAAATTCTACGCGACGGGTTCGATTCACGGATGGAGAACATCGCGTTTGACATATTTACACCGGATAGTTCCTGACTGGAAGAGCATAAACTCTCTTCGCAATCACCCTAAACCACTGTTGAATTTTCAGTTCACAATATTTTAAAAATAAGCCCACTTCTTATTATCTTTTGAATGGGATTTACGTGCAGCAACTCATATTTTGGAATAATTTTCAAATTTGAGTCCAGTTTTTGCCTTTTTTTCCAATACAACTGCTTTTTGAGGATTGAGTTAAGTGAACTGAGTATTTATCCGACACTTTAATGGCAACCACTCCTAGCATATGCTAGTAGAAACGCAAAGCGAAAGTAGCGGTCAAAATGACCGCTGTTGGTCGTTGAGGGCTTGCCGTTGCTCCGGCCGTTCTAGTATTAAACTACCACTTGGCCATCCGCTCTTACCACTCGGCCATCTATACAGCTCAGATGGCCGAGTGGTAAGGACGTCCGCCTCTAGAGCGGTAGACTCGGGTTTAATTCCAAGTCGGGCAGATCAATGACTGTAAAATTGGCATTCACAGCTTCCCTTCTTGACGCTCAGCAATGAAGAGACAGTTTGGAGAACAAGCCGGCAAGTTTACTTGTTGTGCCGATGGGAAGTGCACTAAACGAGATTCCCACATCTATGTGCGGTGGACAGGTGGTCGACAACACTCCTAAGCGTGCTCGTTATAACGCTGTGATCGCTTTCTCGTGATTGGAGGATCAATATGCAAGTAATAAAAAACAGGACATCTAAGGACGTTAGACCTTTCCTTTCTTTTTTTTTTTTTTTTTGTTCTTCCAATCAATGCGGCCCTCGGCTTAAAAGTTTCTCAAATGTGGTCCTTCGTGTGAAAAGTTTGCGCACCCCTGCTCTAGATAATGATGCTGAGAAAAAAACTACCCTCTAAATAGACACCAGCGGTGAGGTGGTTAATATATAAGAGTGGACTACTACTTAAAAATTCTAGGGTTCGATGCCGCTCTATGCTTAGTGCTTGGCTTTTTAAGTGTAGGCCTACTATCAAGGCTCAGCGATGCTAATCGAATGAACAAACAACAAAAAAATTCTGTAAGTCCATTCTGAAATATGCGCATCGCGTAGCCTCATTTTGTGTGCGCTACTGGCCCAGGTTCGTATGCAGTAGGCGTACCGCAATAAAAGAATCAAATCTTTCCGCACTCTCCACATTACGCCGAATAGTGTAGCGAGTGGCTGGACCTATTTATTTATTTTATTTAGCTGCATATTTATCCTCCTATCACGAGAAAGCGATCAATGCGCTATACGAGCTCGCTTAGGAGTTGCCGGCCATCTGTCTACCACACCAAGATGGGGGAATCCCGCTAAGAGCCTTTCCCAACGGCACAACAAGTAAACTTGCCGGCTTGTTCTCCACATTGTCCCTTCAATGCTGAGCGTCAAGCAGGGAAGCTGTGAATACCAATTTTTAAAGTCATTGGTTTGACCCGACTCGGAATTAAACCCGAGTCTACAGCTCAAGAGACAGACGCTCCATACCACTCGGCCATCTGATCTATCTCCGCTGTTTAGCACCTGGACAACACAGCTTCGAAGAAGCATCTCAGCGGTGCGAGGCTTGGAAATCGAACCTTCATCTGACCTCCCTCGCCAATTGCAAAGTTTTTGAAAACCGCGTTAACCAAACTTTAATCTCAATCAATTTGCAAGTTTAGCATCAACACAAAATTAAAGGCCTGGTAGTTTTTGCAAAAAAGTTGATGGCAGTATGTAGGACAATCTAACGAGGGGTCATGGTCCCGGGGTCTGCCTCTAGTTAAGCCACTGATGGAAGTCTGACCTGCAACCGACACCATTTCTTTCAGAATTTACATCTATTTTTTGATAGTACCAGTACCTTTGGAATCGGCAAAAAGATCGATGCGACCTGTAACTTTGGTTACGACTTACTGTACTACGTCATTACTACACACAAAATTCAGTGACTGTGATTCTTACGTTAACGAAATTAATGCTATAATAAATGTTAATGTATTTAGCCGCCTGATCGCATATGGTAACTTAATGGGTACTAATACAAATTTGTGGAGCCCCCAAATTTTGGGGGGCTCCGAGCTTCAACCCACTCCGCCCCATAACCTAATCCGCCTCTATACTTCGCCGTAATACCTCGGGTATATTTGATTTGATGCTTCTGTTTAGCAATCTTAATTAATCAACCCAAAATTAAGCAAACATGATCGAAATGCAACGGTAATGTCACCTGCGCGCGGTACCACTATAGCTCATGTCGCTGACTGTAATGACCCCAGTCTAAGTAGCCTACGCCCAAGTTTATCTCGTTAAAGCCTTTACAAAAAAAAGTCACTAAAGAATTTATTATAACAACGAGTAAAAGCTAGTTTACAATGACATTAAAACGCTTTCCACCAGGGACATGGAAGCTGGAAGCGGTCATATTTTAATGAAAGAGGAAGCAGAAACGCGACAAGTGCCGCTTCCACATTTGCATGAATTGAATTTTTATCCTTTTTTGAAATACTCTTTCGTTTGCTTTTTGCAAATTATCTTTAAAAATGCTTGTTAAAGTTTCAACGTGATGAAAAAAAAGTTACGGTTTACGCTGTAGGCTACCAACGCACTCGTCGTATTTTACAAGCAAAATTTCGGTGAATCTGTTTGGAAGCGAAGCTGTTTACAAATGCACCGCTTCCACATCCCTGCTTTCCACTCAGAAGCAAATAGACCAACATCATGCGATACGATATCACACATAATTCTGCGTTAAAAAATAATAAAAAACTGCCAACATAATTTGTCGAGAAAAGGCATCCCATCTCTGAGCAGAATAAAGGTAAGGTAGTAACAATTATCATAACAGCCTCGCAAAATTTACTTCGCGAAGAATGACATTGGACAATGACAGATGTTGTTGGAAAAACCACGCCCCAACACTAAGCGTCCAGGGGAGCCCTTAAGACCTTCACCTCTCAATATTCACAAATAAAATATACTTGGAACTGAAGTATATTCAGGCTGATTCTTCATAAAATAAATCATAAAAATATACTGAGAGGCAAAAACTCACCGAGGTTCACTCAAATAAATCAAAATAACTCAGCAGAAATAACGTCTGTTATCCAAGCCCAACAATTCGATTCTGCTACAATTCGGTAAAACACAATTAATCGAAAACACAAAAACGGGTGGCTCTAGGGGAAATTTGCCAAACTGTGAAAGAGTGCGATTGCTTAATGATTTCGGTGCAAGCTAATAAAGACGCCAAGACGTTGCGTAATTCAGGAAGTCGAATGATTACTGCCAAGTCAAAATTGCGAAATCCAAATTCTTGTGAAGGGTGGAAGCGCTAACAAAATAAACCCAGGTTCGGTTCCCAATGACGTATCAAATTTATAATTTCCTGACTGTGCGGGAACAGATGTGACCTAATTTCTTACACAATGAAGTCAACACTTAAACTCACAATGTTTTGGCAGATTTTAATTGCATTACTTAACATCTAACAAAACAATCACAGTCACAAACTGCAAACTCTTGCATAAATTAATAGGATTACCACTTTCTAGACAGCTTCCGAATAAACATAAATTGACACCAGCGATTGAATAAAAAATCAGCACACTAAAAATCAAAAACAGCAACTATTGCACTGATTACGAGTTTGCTAAATCACTTTGATCAATAATGAAAACATTATAGTGAATAAAATCAAAGTTACAAAATGTTAAGAGACTAAGATAATAAATGGGGGTGCGGGCAACCCCTCGTCATCGTAAATAGAGCATTTTTTGAACTTGCACGGAATCAGTTGCCAAGCGTAGCGGATCACTGTCGCTTTGCCTTTTTCAGAAGAGCAAGCCTCCGTATTGAGAATGACTGTCTTCCGAGTGTGTGATACTATGGGTGCAAGATGCCAGCCACTTGTACTAAATGGCTGCTCATAATTGCACACCGAAAAGTTGCAACAAACCTAAAAGTCGACATATATTTTTTACTAAGCTTTTTACAGCTATGTCCAGGGTTGGGAAAAATCGATTGTAATCGATATTCGATTGCGATGTTCTTTACTTTTTGTTCATCGAATGCATTGGAGCATCTACTTTTTTGAATGAGTATCGAATATGGCCTTGTCTTTACTTTTTTTCGCCGCAATTCGATATTCCATATTCGATTTTTTTTCTCCAAGTCACTTTATCTCATTTCAGTAAATTTAATATAATCGTCGGTATGCCATTACCTTGTTTTTGCTGATAAATTTTTTTGTGCCAAAAAACAAAAAAAGATTTTTAATAGCAAAGTTGCTTCGCATCAATAACGTGGTATGCTTTGTCCTTTTGTCTGCAATATACTGCATGAGTATGAGGACATCACAATAAATGCTTGGCGTACCCCGCTTTATGCTCAGTGTAATATCGAATATCGATTACAATATTCTTTATTTTTTTAAACTACCATCGAAATCGATTATTTCTTTACTGTTTGGTGAACAATCGAATATCGACTATTTCTTCACTTTTTTGGGTATCGATTCCAAACCCTTGCTATGTCGCAGTGTTTACTTAATAATAACCTACCCAAACTAAGTAAAACCAAAACAATTCACAGCGCAAACAACTGTTGCATTACCTCAAAATTGTCTTCTTTTGAAACCTTTATTCCAATTTCATAATTCAAAATCACGCGGCCATTGCTTTCCACTTCACTCGTCTTTGGTGTAGGACCTTGGAAATTGACCTGTTGGCCATAGGCAACATTCAACCCTCCCAGAACAAGCCTGGACGATACGTCTTGCTTGTCCCTGGGATGAATACTTCCGTATGGAGATGTTGGGTCACCTAAATCCATAGCTACGGCCATGAATGTGTTGGGCATTTTTACATTGGGCACAAAGCCATAGTCCGCAGTCTGGTGCCAACGAATCAGAGGATAAGAACCATCATCGGTGCCATTATACATGGAAAGCTGCAAAGAGATCGACGCTTTATTCAGCACATGGATACATAAAAAGCAGTGTCATGTGTTATAAAATTTGCGAAACGCGATCTTTAACGACAAAGCGAACAGTTTAGCATAAATCATGAAGAATGTGTGACTGCATGTGTTAATGTACTTAAACCGTAACAAATCTTGGTTACTCTAGATCCAAACAAACCATTCTTGCCAAGGTATTATAGAAAATAGCAAGAGTTTTACCTGCACAAACCCAAACGGAAATTCAGGATGATTTAACATCTGTGTTCCTTCAAACCAAGCTTCTCTCCAGTCGCGTATCATAGCAGGGAAAGAGCACCCGTATTCATCTCTATGATAATTAGCGTTCGCTTCACCTAAAACATGCATTTTCGATGAAACCGCTGCGGTGTTACTTTTACAATGTTTTTGGACAATCGCTTATTTTGAATGACGTTTAAACGACTCGCTGCTCAAAGCTCAAAACACGGCCTTAATCTTACTAATTCAACATCAAAATAACCATGTTTAAAACATGACTTAGATCTTGCTAAAAGCAGCTTTCGACAATATTTCGTACCAACTGGTTATTCCAAGACTAGGTGGTTGGCGTAGAGATAACGACATCGCTATCGAAGTGGTAGGTCTAGGATTCGATTTCCAGCTTGGTTAAGTCAGACACGTCGCCAACGGCCCGCCACCGCTGCAACGGAGATGGTCCCCGCCACTCGTCACAAGCCACGGCGTAATACCGCCAGTTTAATGAAGATTTCTTTCTTTTTATTAATCATTCAAACCTTGATACCAAATTGCTCCTTTGATCGTCATGTTAAGCAACGGATGAATCATTGCATTCCACAGCACACTGTTGTTGTTGGGATAAATAGGTGCTGGAGCTTCGTACTGCTCATTTCTGCAAACAACAGTTTCAAAAAATGTTCTAGAAAAAACACTTTGGCTGTATTAGAGGAAGAAGAATTGACTAATAGGTTGAGCTTTTAATGCCCACGCAAAATTGTGATTCAACAACAGGAAAACTACGCTACTTTTTTCAAGCATTCAGCAGCAATTTCCTGTCTAAGAGAATTGACTCCTGGCAACAAAAACATCACAGCAATAGCCTCCTTACTAGTAAAACGCCATTTGAAAAAAAAGCAACCTTTAGAATAAAACAGTAAACTTACAAGCCATAACTGCATTTGAAAGCTGCAATGTTTCAAAATGCAACCAAGAGCTCTCTGACCGCCGCCCAACATATCAATTGATCAGGCCGAAACAAGGCTTTTGGTTACAGCAGCCTCTACTGTTTTACAAACTCACCGAGATTCAAGACCGCATCTTTTTAAAGCTCTAGGCGAGGACCAACTTTCAACAGGGGTTCCACCCCAATTAGAAGATATTAAACCAATTGGGACTTTTAATCGATCATACAAATCTCGTCCATAAAACCAACAAACTGCAGAAAAGTAACTCCAAGCTGGACCTCCAATAGAGTCTGTAAAATGACATGGCATATATCTCTACTCCAATTGGTCATAAGTTTATCACAAAATAATCATCTGCTATGCAAATAATATAACTGCAGTATTAAGCAATTACAGACTACTTTTCTTTGTGGTTACAATGAATTACATCAATTGATCATGCAAAGCAGAGCCAAATTTTATGCATATTTGCTTGGCTAAATTCAAAGTTTTATAACTTGAGACGAAAAACCTGTAAAATTCTAGATGGAAAGTTCAAAAAAATGCAAATCTTCATTACACTTGCAGTATCACGCCAATGCGTGAAACGAGTGGCGGAACCATTTCTGCTATTAGTGCTTGGGCAGCACAGATCAGAAGAAACGTCACGGCGGTGACGAGCTGTTGGTGACACTGAGTCTGATTTGACCAACCTGGGAATTAAACCCACGATCTCCCACGCTAGCAGCAATGTTTTAGCCACCACAATTTACTTGAAAATTTCGTTCTTCCGGCAAGTTATCACAAATATTTCGACCAAGATTTTGCCAAGTTTATTATTGACGTTCCGCTGTTACTGGCGACCAGCATCATCAGATTGATAAAACGCTACGAGTTTAAACACCACACAGAACAAAATCAAAAAAATTAACAGGGTTCCCACGCGTTAAAACAAAAAAATTTCCCGACTTTTTCCATACCAAAACTTGAATACAACATAAGCCTTGTGCACCTAATGTCGCCTGAAATTTAAAAAAACTTTTCAACATCACATGATGAAAATTGCTTAATCCCAACATGTTTCTTTTATTGTGACCATAAAAACATCCGCTGCATGAAAAATGCAAGATACACCAAAATCAAACTTATTCAAGAAATCAAAATTAATCTACTGTAAAACCTGTATTTGACCGCCACGGCGCTCTATATTTCAACCCTTCCCCTATAGCAGACCTGGGCAAAATACGGCCCGCAAGACGATTTTATGCGGCCCGCCGGCAGTTACAAAAAAATGAATAGGTCAACTGAGGATGCGAAGACTTTTTCTTTTGCTCCACATCTATATTTTCGGCGAACACAAGACATCCAGTGGAAAACAGGTTATGCGAGGATATAAAGACCTCTTTTGCTCTTCACGACGTCAAAAGAAGCGAAGACCTTTTTTTTTTTTTTTTAGTCTTCACTTGATTTCGGGCGGTAATTTGGACGACGAAAATTGCGGCCCCTTCAAATCACTGGGCACGCTTCTTTTCATCTAATAATTCGGCCCGGGAAGGACTTGGTCTTCCCACATGTGGCCCGTCGGCTGAAATAATTGCCCACCCCTGCCCTATAGTATAAAAGGGACTATGTAAAATATAACCAATTTAATCGAACTACTTTTTACATGGTTTTGCGTAATTTGTCTGCAGAACGTTTTTCCTTACTTTTTCAGTACTAAAGCAAAAAAATCTCTTTTTCCTTACTATTTCCCGGTTGGGAATTACCATTACAAAATTCCATACTATTTCCCGATTGCGTGGGAACCCTGAATAAAAGTCAAACTGATTTGTTATATACGTCACAACATAAAGTAAGTCTAACAAACATAAACGTAAGTAAATAACATGAACGTGCATCAACAAAAACATAACTTAAGAAAATTCAAGTCGTAAATCACTACGCCTACAGACTGGTAGATTAAAAGTCATTTTATCAGTTACCTGCAGAAGGAACCGACCACTGCTGTTTAACAGACTGCAAATCATAAAGTGGAACTGCAGAGTCAATTAATGCAGGAGTCATCACTCGAACATTTGGATATTTTGAAGCTGATTTTAATTCTTCTGTAGCATTAGCACCCTACATTTCAACAAAAGCAAAAGCCACCGTTTGAAGCAATATGCACCAAAAAATCACCAAATCATAGGATCAATCCCAAGAATATTAATGTATGAAAAATATCCATGAATAGATACCGGTACTAATCTCCGCAAACTCCATTTAATTAGTTTGAAAAAATGCAATTATAATAAAACCTAAAAACTTTAACAGAATGCAAAAAAATATTTTAATTTAATCAACTTTTAAATTACAAGATGCCGGCAGCAATAGTTTAAGAACTTCAATTCAAGTTTAGTTTTTAAGTGCCTCAACAAAAACAACACTGACAAAAACTTCTTTTAAAAATAGGCTAACCTTGGTAAACATTTCTTTATCTTACCATAGAGACAGTAAACTGCATGTTACTTTGTCCTCCACAAATCCAAACATCGCCAAATAACACGTTTTTAAGCAGAATCCAATTTAACACACCATGGTTATCATGCACCCCTTGAAAAGTATGAGGTCCACCAGCAGGTTGAGGCTTTAACACAATTCTCCAAATGCCCTTTTTATTGGGTCCTTCTACAACTTTTGTGGTATGCACATCTTGTATCATAGATATGTTCACTGTTGCACCAACTGTTCCATAACCCCAGAGCACAGCTCTGTACGGTTCCATTTGCAAAACCATGTTTTCATGATACAATGAAGCAAATCCAAACTCATCATTTTCTGGTAAGAAAAAACATAATTGGAAAGTAATTCCACAGCTTTACAAGTGTAATAGTTTTGCATGCCAACAAAATGTCATAGCCTAGCCTCAAACATTTGGTCCTATTTGGAACAGGAGCCCAGGTGCTATGGTCTTTCGTGATCTCACATTGAAGGTGCAAATGCATAAATGTACTTTATAACAGCTAGGTATTATTTACCAGATCGAAGTTTTCACCATGTTATGGAAATCTTCTCCAAATTAAAAGAAAAAAATGAAGTTTTAAATGAGTAAAACCTTCCTGATTTGGAGAATTTGATGATGTACTGTATATAAATGCATTTCAGCCAGTAAAGATGTCATCTCTATTTACAATTGATGACATCAAAATTTAGTTCAATTGTTTTTCTACAATTTCATCATGGGAATTTAAATTTCACAGCGATTTATTTCATTTATTTTAAAACAACGTTATTTTCCTATGTATTTATATTGAAACTGCAAGCTTAAGTTATGCCTATTTCTTTCTCAGTGAAAATACGATTACATCATCAAATTCTCCAATACAGGGAGTTTTTTCCCCTATCAAAAATTTCTTTTTTCTCCTGATTTGGAGAAGATATCTATAACAAGGCAAAAATTCCAATTTCTGATACATTATCATATAGACTACCTACTGTATAATCACATAATGTTATATTCATTTTATATCTATTATCGCCTAGACTATTATGTGCTTGCTCTTCATGCAAAAATAAAGAAATGAATGAAACAGGTATCTTCATTTTTAGTATCAATGATCTTGCCCAGTGCCCAATGTCCATCTGTGCCTGAAAAACTAACCAAATAGTCTACACTTGGCTCTCATCTATGATAAGTCTTCACCCACAAGGTATGGGTAAGCCAAGCAAAATTTTGAAATTCAATAGCTTAAGCCATTGGTACGACAGTGTGATACGAATAACACTGTCACTAACTTACAGGTACCATACCTTTCATAAAAACTTTGATTTGAGAAGCACCAGCATGAACACACAATGCAATAGAAAGTGTGAAAATTGATAGCAACGATTTCATCAATGCCATAGTTAACTCCAGGCTGAAATGTTACAGACTAGTCTACTCGACCAGTACTAGCCCGTACAGTGTAGGCTGTAGCTTACTAGTCAATACCATGCACAGTACCGGTATGTAGGCTAGCAAAATTCCTTTACCCTGTACCTAAAACATGAAGTTGGTATAGACTGCAACAATGAAAAGTTTTAATGTCACTTGTCAGGCACTGGGCCGTTACCAGAACAGAGTAGGCCTACCGGTACGCAGTACGTGGTAGCTGTTAAAACTAGCCTAGTAGATCACAGGTACGTTGCACCACCCTGCATAGATTATACCAATAAAGCGATCAACAAGCTCAAATAGTACCGGTAGGTCTACAGCGCTAGTATCTATCAGTCTATCAGGTATTGTACCAGTGTACTGAACAACTAAACCATGCATAACATAATAATCTGCAACTACTCTAGCTGCCCTCATGTCTACCAGACTGAACCAGTGAACTGCTGAAGTTACCAACAAAATCATACATGAAGCCACAAAGCCTTGGAAAATAGTTACCGGTATGTAGGCCTACCGGTACTGGATAGGCCTAGTCTACGGTAGCATTGGCAATTACTGCTACTACGCATCATAGCATATTCACCAGGTCACTGCTTTTTAAGACTAATAACTTCTAACATAGGCTAATGCTGCACTTCTTACATTGCATTTGAAAGGCTTTGCATTTTGTAACTTCTGCACCAGGCGAAGCCTACCAGTAGCTTGTGCCACTGCCAATGCAACCAGGGTTGCCAGATTATTTTTGCTCCAAGTAAAAAGTAGCCAATTCGAGTTAAAAGTAGCCCAAGTTTTTGACGCAGACTTCATAGTCACAAACTCCAAGAAAACAGTATAATTTTAGTAACCATATAACGTTTTTGCTAAATCATGCACAGTGAAGATGATTCATTTGGCAAGCTTTATCAATATCTCACTGCACACCCATTGCAATTTGGCTTCTTACCCAGTGGCGCGGGAACGTTTTTTAGACAGGGGGGGCTCAAAATAGTAAGATCGTGTCAACGTCTGGGGGGCGAAGCCCCCCAGACCCCCTTTTTTTCGAACGCACGTTTTTAAGAGCAGGACACTCAGCAGACCTATTTTGATAGACATCAATTGCATGCCGCTCAAGTGACCGGAATTTTTTCAGGATAATCTTTTATCATGGAAAACAAGATTGCTTACTACCATTAGGCTTTTCTAACCATGCTCGAATTACTACTCATGTATTTGTAAAATGTAAATACCTCAATCACAAAACCAAAAAGTAGGCAAACAAAATTTGCCCGATCTAACTTTTGCTTTGCTGATCAGAGTTACATGCAACAAACAATGCCCCATTGAGGTTTAAAAATAACAAAAAACACACAATCAAAATAAAGCACTGAACCATTTTTTAACATAATGAAATGTGTAGATATAGGTATTTAGGTAGGCGTACTAGCTTAATTTTAGTAACAATCATCGGCAGTGCTCGAGTTGTGAAAACACTTATGGGGGGTGGTAGGCTACAACTTTTCATGCAGACCTAAAAAGAGATGGTCATTATAGTTGTAAGGGAATGGTTTACGCTAAAATGTTTTATGGGGGGGATGGTGTTGTTTTCAGGGGGGATGGCATCCCCCTCAAATCGAGTAGCCTACTGATCATCGGTGCCAGTTTAGTAGTGATTTAGCCGCTTCATTGGGTTGGTAGAAAAAATTCAAAACCATTAAAAAACTCAACCAGAAGAGAACTTGCACCAGCTCATATAAGCTTAATTAGGGGTGCCCAACCAGTCGATCGCGATGTACCGGTCGATCTTTGGATGCTTGGCTGTCGATCGCGGGTCAATTTGGCATGTACACAAATCAGGTTGGCCACCAACATTTCCAGTTCATGTAACGCGTCCGGGCCGTGAAGACCTTTTTTTTAGCTTTTCACAAAAATTTTGGTGGAATTCGGAACATCTGAAGGATTGAGGACCGTTTTTTTGCACTTCACCGCATTTTCGTTTACGATTTACGTAATTCCCATGATCAGTAGCGACTTTCATTCGAGCATTTAGAGTAGTTTGGCCTAAAGTGTTTGGCAGCTACAAGAATTGACAGCCATTATACTTTTACTGGACCATCGTCCATGACTGCTGTAAAGGTTTGCAAACGCTGATATAAAACACGGTTAAAAATGAACTTCAAGCATTGAAAATTTTACCAAATTTTACGTTGACCAAGTGAATAATAACTGACTGATTTTTAAAAGAATAGTGATTCTTCGTTGGTTAAAAGCACTTTAAAAAATATTTGCTTCATTACGTATGTACGTTGCGAGCATTAATCACGTCGCACTCAGTGCATAATTGTTTTAATTGTCAGGGGGGGCTCAAATGGTTCAGGGGGGGCTAAAAAAAGTTCAGGGGGGGCTTGAGCCCCCCCTGGCACCCCACTTCCCGCGCCTATGTTCTTACCTATAGTCAGGGTTACGACCGGACCACACCAAAAAATAAGCACGCTGCAGTTAGGTTACCAAAAAGTCGAAAGCATCCACAGAGTCCTGTTTTCCACTAAAAATCGGTGAAAACCAAAAAAAGGTCTTCTCATCCAAAAAGTCCTGTTTTTCCTCGAAAAATCGGTGAAGACCAAAAATAGATTTTCACGTCCACAGAGTCCTGTTTTTCCACAAAAATCGGTGCAGACCACAAAAAATTGTCTTCACGTCCGCAGAATCCTATTTTTTCCGTTAAAATTTCAAAAGCAAGCACGGGACTCAAAAATAAGCACGTTTCTTAGAAATAAGCACATATCAGTTTTCTAAGACACCGCCCATGGAAATACGCGCAAATCTTAGAAATAAGCACAAATCTTAGAAATAAGCACGAAATGGTAACTCTGCCTATTGTTTATATGAAAGTAGCTTGTAGTTTTGGAAAAAAATAATTTTATACTTCCTTAAAATCCATACTTTTTTTAACTAACTGTGGTTGAATTGGCGCTCAACACATCATCAGCAGTTACGCTTAACATGCACCAGCTTAATCTTTAAAAAAAATTAGCTATAATTAGGGCCCGCTAAAGTCAATAAAGTCAAAATTTTTGTAGGACCTTATTACAGAGCTGGAACGAGGACCGAACCTACCGAGACGAGACGAGACATCATAGCTTCGAGACCGAGGCGAGACGAGACTTTAAAGTTACGAGACTCGAGACGACACACGAGACTTCATAAACCAAAAATTAGAAAATATAAAAACTATAGTAATACTCTGGAGTATGGGCTCTACTAAGCCAAGTTATTGAAATAACTTTATAGCAAAATGACATTAGCAAAAGCAAATGAAGCAATGAAGCCGTCGCGGTTATGAACTGATGTAGCCTATTATAAATGTGCTATTGGTCATATCCTTTTAACGATTACAATTAATGATTTAACGAGTTCACCATAATAACAACGAAACAGCTTATTATCTCAGAAAATTTAAGTCCTTGTAGCTGGCAAGGCAAGGAATACCTCTCGCAGACGATTACACGGCCCAATATTCTTTTTTAATCTAACGAAAACTTTAAACAAAAAGTCATTGGTAGGCTATGTTGGTCTAGACCAGGGATGTCGGCATTGCAGCCCACTATCCTCCGTTAAAACAATTTTTTAGCAAGTTTATCAAGCATTGAGCACGAGAGTGTACATGAAATTTAATCCGGAAGGTACAAGTTTATATTACCTCTAGATGAACATTTTTGTGTATAGGCACTAGAAAATGACTGTTTTTGCGAAAATGTTATTTTTACAAAAATTTAGTGATCATATTTGATATTTCTCTTACATTTTGCTGAGTTTTCTGCATTAAATTAAAAGTTACACTTAAAAAGCTCTAGAGTACTTGGTTACGGCATGTGCATGCTCATAAATGCTTGTAACTTTTATTTTATGATCTGCGCCTGTAAAACTTTTATCTATTTTCTTGATTTATAGACACCAAACACCTGCAAACTTTTGTGCTTCTGCCATTCAGCAATAAACAGTCGGTTTGTAATTTCCAGCGAAAGAAACAGCAGTTCAACTAAACCCTAAATCTGGTTGATACTATTTTAAGACTGCTGAAGATAAAATTTTACATTTTATACATATTTTTGTTTAGATGCTTTTGGAATAGTTTTTTACATCTAGGCTAATGCAACATCTAATGTAATTATGCTGACCAGAAAATCTGCCATTAAGCGTGTGCGGCAGTGTGTTGATTACTATGAATTTACAAGTCAAAGTGAATTTAAGCCAGGAATCCTTCCTACTAAACAAGATGTACTGGAGAGGCTTATTTACGAAGACAAATGGAGGCAGAAAGATCGAGGCAGCAAATACTGTTGTTGAAGAATTGTTCACGATTTGGATTCATTGCAATGTGTATTGCTTAAGTGTTAGTGCTATAAGTTGGAGAATTTCTAAACTTGTAGATGAATTCTGCAGAATTGATTCGATTCCAAAAAAAAAAAGAAGATCGGTAAGCACTTTTGAGCAGAAAGCAAAGCTGTTCCTAGAAACTACGGGGAAACTATTTGATATATATTGTAACGACAAAAGTCAAAGACGCAAGCTCGAAGAGAAGTTTAAGTTACGAATGAACAAAAATGAGTATGCTTTTTACGAAGACCAAAAGGGGCCTCGACAAGGAAAATGTACAAATGCTGTAGAAAAATTGGCCGAATCTGACTTAAACTTTATCAAAGAGGTTACATCCAAAGAAAATGATGTACCTTCAACAAGTTCAATCAATTTCGATTCAGCATTTGACATGACGATGACAGAGATTGGCAGTGATACTATAGCGAAAGTGAGAAAAGTTCTTCTGCCTCTTCGATTGACGTATTGTTTTCGAATCAACAAATCGAGCAAAACAGGTCATCTCTAAGAGAAGTTGCTGTAACTTGTGAAAGATTTGGTATTTCTGATAGAGCAGAAGCTGCTATTGCCACTGCCATTCTCAAAGCATTTGGCATTGTAACCGATACAAACAAAACGAATGTCATTGATCGCAGTAAACTAAGAGAGAGACAAAAATATAGAGAGGAAATTCAAAAAGATAAAGAATTACAATATGGAGCGGTTGATGGGATTTATATTGATGGAAGAAAGGATGCTACCATCATAAGTGTGAAACAAGTCAATAGTTATCATCGAAAAACGATCATTGAAGAACACTACGTACTGGTAGGTGAACCTTATGAATTTTACATTATCCATGTCACTCCAACAAATGGAACTGGTAAAGAAATTGCTCATGCGATATATAACGCTCTTGAAAAAATATCTATGAACGATAGACTAAAAGTTATTGGAACAGATGGAACCGCAACTATGACGGGAAAAAAGTCCGGTTGTATTGCCTCTCTATATAGAAACCAAGCTTGGGCGCCCATTACAATGGATTGTGTGCTTGCTGCATCTCAGTGAACTTCCACTCCGGCATATATTTCAGCAATTAGACGGTTCAACAAAAGGGCCAGATTCTTTTCTGGGATGATCGGCAAACAACTAAATGGAAGAGTGTCATCTTGGACTGTTGATAATTTTCAACCTATTCTAAGTGATCAATTTCCTATTCTTCCTGACGAAGCAATAAAAAATCTCAGCAGTGATGAATATTATGCTTTGCTAATGTGCCAAGGAGTTATGAAGGGGATTGTTGATACAGATTTGAAATACCTTGAAGTTGGTGGGCTTTGTCATTCACGTTGGTTGACTTTGGGGTGCCGCATTCTCCGATACTATGTTTCCAAAAGCAAACCATCAAGAAACTTGCTAATTTTGGCGGAATACCTTGTTCGGATTTATTTTCCATACTGGTTTCGCATTAAGCTCCACAGCAGAATTACCTAAGGTTTCATACATTTATTCTACATGCTCAGACTTATTTCCACTCTTTCAAAATTAATGATGTTGGTGTGAAGGTATTGCAAAACAATGCTTTCTTAGCCCATCATGAAAACATACTTTTAGCCATGCTTGGAGATAATGATCAAAACATTCTCGCTATGGCGGCAGACAAAATTCTTTAAATCCGAATTCAGAATTCATAACAAGAAGGTGAACGTCTAGAACGAACAGATCAAGTACGGATGTTTATTACTCCGAAGGTAAATGCTGGAGACAAGGCATACTATGATTATGAAATGTCAGACTTGCACCTTCCCAACACGCATGAACCACCAGCTACCACGTGTATGTCAGATAACGCTTTACAACAACTAGCCACGAACAAACTTGAGCTAAACCATCCTTGCCATAACCAAGCAGTGGAACACCATATTCAGTTAGTAGCAGAAGCTGCTACTGCCGTTGAAGGTTTTGATCGAAGAGATGGCATGATAAGACAGAAAGTTAAGTCCAGAAGACTAATGCCATGTTATGATACAAGAAAACAATTTAATGTGTAACATTTTGCTGACTTTAAATGACAAACTGTTTTAACTTTTTTATGTGTGTGTAAAATGATTTTCATATTTTTGTGAAGTGAGGAGCGTATTTCACCAGTGTATTTGTATTAAATTTGAGATCATTTTGGAAAGAAATTTCATTTCATTCCAAGAAATTATTTCCTGAATGTCACATAATATTAGGTTGCTTTTGTTTATTGCTGTTGTTTGTCAGTTTTAATGCAAAGCAAAATATTGAAAGTAAACATTTGTACAATCCTACGAATAGTCAGCAGGCCTAATGAATGAAATTTGAGAAAATAAGTTTTGTGCAACCGGCCGTTAGCTCAGTTGCTAAGCGCACGCTCTCGGTGTGGGAGGTCTGGGGTTCGATACCCGGACCGGTCAAATCGGCACAGTGTCGCCACCGCTGCGACGTTTCTTCGGAGCTGTGTAGCCCAGGCGCTATGACGCGGAAATGGGCTCCGCCACTCGTTACACGCTTCGGCGTAATACTGCGAGTACAATGAAGATTTGATTTTGATTTGATTTGAAGTTTTGTGCAAAAGTTAACCAAATTCAGAGAAATGTTGAACTTGAGCACTAAATTTTCGTAAAAATAACATTTTCGCAAAAATAGTCATTTTCTAGTAGGCTTAAATACCTGTACACAAAAATGTTCTCTGAGAAGTAATATAAACTTGTACCTTCCGGTCATTTTGAGCCATTGATCCGCTTTCTAGCATTAGTGGTTGCTGAGATATCGACATTTTGATAAAATGGCCGATTTAGGAAACTTTATGGGGGATGTGCCTGCACCCCTTAAGTGGCACCGACAAAAAATTGTGTTAAAATGTGTTTTTGGGGTCAACTGCCAATTTTGGTACACTTGACTTTTTGATTTAAAAAAAAACTTTTTTTCACTCCACCCTAGTTGTTATAGCCTTATACACGCTTCAGCAAAATCGAAGATTTCTTTTTTCGATCCGTAAAACAATTATTTTGATATCCATCAAAAGTAACAACAATTTTTAGGAAAATGTGCTGCATGGCAGCAAAGACTACATACTAAGTATGTAGTATGTAGTCTTTGATGGCAGACAGGTCCGACTTTAACATTTCAAAATCCAAGACCATAAATCGTAATTCAAGTCCAAATTTGAAGGTCCATTAGAATCTAAATCCTAAACAATTTGTACTATTTGCACTTTTCTTTCAAAATGTAGGTTCTAATCATGCAACTCGAATCCAGACCCGGGCAAATGCAAGCGGTAAAAACTTGAAAATTGAAATCCGGTAGAATCACCGTGGACACTGGGCGTCTATCTTCTCTGCGTATGGAACAGATCGAGAAGGGCGGAGTCACAAAAAACTCACTCCGCATCCGTTCCGACTCCAAAGACTTGGACTCCAAATCCGACCCGATCCTATTTGTCGACAAATTTCAGAATCCAAATCCAGTCCGGATTGGGATTTTGACCTGAACCTCAAACCAAAATATTACGTTAGTACCGGTAATAGAGAAACGTAATATTTTCGTTACAAGTTCAGGCTAAAATCCGGCTCCGAATCAAGCTTTATTTCAAAAACTCAAAACCGGCCCCGAATCCAAAAAATGCAGCCGGATTCCGGCTCCGTCCCTATCTCTGGTAGTGGTATGGAATAGAGTTGTTAATGGATCGGAATAGGAATTTTTTCCGGCAGGAATACATAAATTTTTTAGGAACGGGAACCGGAATGGAACTTTTTTTGTGGCTTACGGAACAGAAACAGGAATTCCGGTTGACTGGTAAAAAATGTTGCAGAACTCTTGGTCTCTTGCCTTAATTGTTTGTTTCAATTTTCATCTTTTTGCTAAAAAAATTGGTTAACTAGGTATAGATTCTTCATTGACTTTAGTAACTGTGCGTATGATAACTTTTCGTATTGGTATTGACATATTCAGTATTTATCGGCACGAAAAATAATTATAGACTGAATGGTGACACCTTTTGCTATTGTTGTAGATTAGGAACATTTAGGAATAAGGAACAGTCAGGAACGGATCGGAATAGGAACAAAGGCAAAATTGCCAGATTGGGCTACTTATCGCCAATTGGGCTACTTTTAACCACGATTGGCGACTTGCGACTTTTTGGGCTACTTGCGAGCAAGTTTTGGCGATTTTTTTAATTATTGGCTCCTTTTAAAAAAATGTTTTTAAAAGAAAACTGCGATGGAGCGTCTGTCTCTTGAGCTGTAGACTCGGGTTTGATTCCGAGTCGGGTCAAACCAATGACTTTAAAATTGGTATTCACAGCTTCCCTGCTTGACGTTCAGCATTTAAGGGACAGTGTGGAGAACAAGCCGGCAGGTTTACTTGTTGTGCCGTTGGGAGAGGCGCTTAGCGGAATTCCCCCATCTTGGTGTGGTAGACAGATGGCCGGCAACTCCTAAGCGAGCTCGTATAGCGCATTGATTGCTTTTTCGTGATAGGAGAATAAATATGCAACTAAATAAATAAAAATAAAGAATTGTTTGATTTTGCAACACTGCGTCTGCGTATGAGGTATTCGTACCACTAGTTCGTTATTAGGTGACGATGGGACGGGATAATTGGATGCTTTTTTGCAAGCTGCTGAGGTCACGTGAGGTTTTTGAGCCAATCAGCCTACTCTTGCCAGCGCATTAGATGATTAGAAATGATTCTTGGGGGTTATACGGTATTAAAGTGCACCGGTAGACAATAGTTAGTTATACCGTAATAATGATAGGGGCTTTTCAGTCTGTTGTAATAGCCTACAGTACGAAAATTTTTTTATGGGTAGTTAATTGGAAAAATAGTTTAATAGTGAATCTTTCATTTTTTTTTTGTTTAAGCTGTGACACTAGTTGATTAGAGCAAATTAAAGAAAAACACAATTTAAAATATTTTGTATTTAACAGGTTAAACTTAGACTAGATTAATACTAAAACTGCTGTTATATTTTTAACTTACATGAGTAAACAGGGTGCTGCATAGGCTACCGATACCCAGTTACACATCCTTTTGCTTTGATCAGTTTCTCATTGTTACTCCCAGTGGCGTAGCCACGAGGGGGGTTGGGGGTTACAATCCCCCATTGAGCCTCAAATGACATCATACTTACTTCTTTTTCTGATATTTATTTCGAAGTGCTACAAGATAAGATCTGAGCCATTTCGAAGTGCTGGATACTTTGTCATTGATAATCTGGTTTTGCAATTGTCATAATAACAAAATTTACGTAGCGTTGTTTCCTGAATTTTGTTTTTTGCGGTATGCTTATGAAGCAGTGACGCAGTTTTATGAGCAGGATAGTGTCGCTCCTGTACACGCAACTGCCCTCGGCCCATCAGACCTTCCGCAGAAAAAAGGCTAAACGGTTTCAAACAAAAATGATCCACGTAGTTCAAAAAAACTAAATCGCTAACATTTGAATATCGTTTTACCAGTTCCACCAGAAAGCATTCCTTTGACTTCCTTACAACAATCGTGCCTTAACTGCCTTCGGTATTTTTAGTTTAAAGTATCTCTCTTAAATTTGAAACCATCTTTTGTTATTATAGGCCTACAACCAGTCAGAGGTGGGCATTTTTAAAAAATTGGTTAAAGCGCAGCGCAACAAAGCGCAAAAGTTCTGTCAAGTCATGAAACGCAACGCAACTAGCGCAACCTAATTTTTAAATTGACTGAAGCGCAACGCAACTTTCGCAATCAATTATTTTTTCGCATTAAAGCGCAACGCAACTTCCGCAATCAATAATTTTTTTTGCATTACAGCGCAACGCAACTTCCGCAATGAGGTTTATACAAAAGAAATAGCGCAACGCAACTTTCGCAATGAAAAATTTAATAAAGCGCAACGAGTAGATGTACAAGCAATGCAATTTTTTCTTGAGTTATTTTTATAGGTGCTTTTAACAGCACGCAGTTGTCTACAACGCGACAACGATTTTAATGCAAGTAACTGTAACAGGATTTTGCGTGGTCAATGAACAGGAAAATTAAATAAGAAGCGAAAAAAGATGCGTTGCTGATGATTGCTTTCTTCATCTTCATCCTCTTATCACGAGAAAGCGAAGAAAGCGCTGCTTAGGACGAATCCAGATTCGCTTAGGAGTTGTCTTTGTTTCCGAGTTTTCCGGTTGAATTTTGCTTCTGACTTATTCAATTTGCCGCTTGCCAGATTTCACCAAGCGGAGATAATCAACGTGAAGCATCTTATCCAAGGACGCAACAACGAGACTAGGTGGGGAGTTGAACCATCAACCTTGCGATCATGGTCGTAAAAACGACGCTCCAAACCACTGCGCCACGTTGCATTGTCGCGTGCCGTTAAAAGCACCTCATCGCGGTAAATCATAATTTGCATATGCGGCGAAGTTCTCCACAACAACAAGTAAATACGATTTATTCAACACTCAATGATCTCTTTAAGCACTTGCAATTATTTTAAAAAGCAAAAGACTTTAGTGTACCACATTTCTGATGAGCTGAAAATTTCTGCTACAATAAATTGACCTATAGGCGTATTGTACGCATCAAGAAACAAACTGCTATTCTATTAAAAACAGTTACAAAAAACTGCTTTCTCCAGCACATTGCGCTTTAATTAATCCGACAAAGCGCAACGCGGTATTTCAACTTCCGACAGTGCGCGACGCAACAAAGCGCAAGCAACCAGATTCTTTTCAGTTCGCAGCGCAATAATGCGCACACTATTGTATATTTTTTCAGTTTGCAACGCAATAAAGCGCAAAAAGAATTTATTTTCCTTGAAGCGCAGCGCAACTTGCGCAATGGCTAAAAATAATTTGTTAAAGCGCTTCGCAACTTCCGCACGTGCGGAAGTTGCGCAACTAGCGCTTTGCGCTTCAAATTGCGGAATGCCCACCTCTGCAACCAGTGACGGATCCAGGGGGGGTGTGGCGTAGGTCTATGCTGCGTATGCATCCCCTCCTCACCATCCATTATCAACAATGTTTTGGATAAATAAAATTTTTCCATAATTTCGAACTTCTTTGTAGCAATATGCCTTAGTCGCCTTAAGCACGCATAATCGAAACTCAGCGAACAAAATGGATCATTGGTGAAGCATTCAAAGTTAGAGGTCAAAAATATGACAACCTTTCCTTAAAAAATGTTTAAAAAGCACTAAAATGGCCATTACAGTACGCAAATTTTCAAAAATTTCCGGAGGAGCATGCTATCGGACCCTCCTGGAGTCGTTTTTAGTACTTAAGTTGCTTAAAATTAACTTTGCCGAAAAAAACTACGCTTGAAAAGGTGACGAAAATTGGTGCCCTCTTTCTGAAAAAATGCTGAATAGGCCCTTGACATGAAACATTTTCAAATGGTTAATTTACGCCCGTTTCCGTGTCTAAACGTCTTTGCATTTTGTTAACATTCAACCTAATTCAACATTACATCTCCCCCACCAAAACTTTTTGGATCCGCTGCTGTATACAACTTATGGTCAAATGAGACGTCATTCTCAACCTCTCCCATTGCAAAATCATGGCTATGCTAGTGGCTACTCCATAGTCAGTCAGTTCTGTGCTGCTTTCAACAAATCATGCTAGACCTTACTCACCTTGTTATTGTGCCGTTTATTGTTATTTTAATGGGAAAATAGGCCCGGTATTACAAATAATATAATGCAAATTGGACAAGGGATCCACGACCACAATTTAAAAACTGGATAGCAAAAAAGAAAGGAAAAAAGCACATTGTACAATGTGTAAAGTTGATTTAAGAGCTCACAAATCAGATCTACTAAAGCATGCAAGTACATCTGAGCATAAAGCAGCTGTGAGAGCGGCAGCTGCAAGAAAAAAATCAACATTTCAAATTTTTTTGAGCCAAATTGTCACGTGGTTGAACTAGAATTAATTAACTAAGCATGAATTTTTTTTCAAGACAAATAACAAGACTGAGAACAATTTAATGCCTTTTAAAAAGCTTGCCTTACAATTTATCTGCATGATTTGCAAAAATGTTTAATGTTAAATGTTACTAAAAATTATGTTGTTTTTCTAAACTTCGTGGTTACTAAAAATTTTGGGCTACTTTTAAATGGAATTGGCTACTTTTTGGCTACTTGAAGTAAAAATAATCTGGCAACTCTAAACAAAGGCTTTAAGTTTGGAATGAAATTAGGAACAAAATTCTTCGTTCCGGACAACTCTGGTATGGAACCACCTTGTAGGCCTAGTTCTGTAGATGTAGCCTATTCTAGCCTACCTTCAGTGATAAAATTGTCTTTTGTGGTTGTCAGGTTGTAGAATACACTTAAATTAAATAAATGGTCTCGTATCAAGCTTTTGGTCCAATATTCGACAAAATGAGCAGTGACAGGTTTACCCTAATCTAATTTGTTCCAATAACTAAGGTACATCAAATTTACTGTGTACGGGGTAGCCTACTAAGTTTGGGCCTCTTATGCATCTATGGTTGTTTGCAATTTGAGAAAATCAAATAATTTAAACTCTTAACATAGTCTACTTCTACTTTGCAGCTTGTATGGTACCGGTAAGGTACCTAACGTCTAGCCGAGTATCAGCGGGTAAGTTAGCCGGGTAAGGTCTAGTATCAGCCCCCAGGTTTGGTTAGGTTTGATTAGGATTAGGTTCAGTTTGGGTTATACTTAGTTGTTACCCGCCTGTGTTTACCTGTTCAATTGCTGACACAGTCTGCCGGTAACAGGTCAGGTACCCGTACCATTCAGTATTAAAAACTAATTGGTTTGGACAGTTTGGCCTAGTGTACCATAAACATTATAATAATAATAACTGGTAGCATAGTTTGTAAACCCCCAGAGGAGAGATGACACATCAACACCTAACTAAGGGGCACTTTAAAGCAAAAATCAACAGAAGACAAAAATTCCACGAGTGAATCAAGAAGAGCAAACGATCTTACACAGTGAGCTGGTGAGGTACACAGTGAGGTACACAGTGAGCTGGTATAAAATACAGATATACAGAAAACAAAGAGACATACTGTATACAGACAATCAGATAGGCCTATCTGGTACATCAGAAAATGCTGATTCGAAATAATATGATTTCAATTGACTTTTAACTGTGCAATACTGTCAGCTTCTCTAATAGGCCCACTAAACGGTAAACCCTGTAAACTGTTTCAGACAGTGGCAGAAGAGTATGAAAAGGCTGATTTATATTTCACATATTTTGGTTCGAAAGTGTTTTTTTTTTATCAGAAAGCTATCGCAACTGTTCTTACAATGATACACATTGTCATGCTAGAGATTAGTCTAGATCGATCACTTAATCAGTCTACAGGTATAATTTTTTTTGGTTTATTATCATTGAATAAGTAATCTGAATCGAATCAGCGTACACTGTACACTCTGAACCACCAGTCCACTACTTTGCAGTGTGAATAAGAAGCAACCTAAGTCAATTCTGTTTACGTATGTAGCCTATGGTAACAGGGTAATAAGCTGGTACAGTACTTTAGTACTAGACAATTTAACACACTTATCAGTATAAATTACCAGACTTTATGTACCGGTATATACTGTAGCTGTCTGGCTATGATCATGTTACCAGCGTACTGTACATGCCAGGGCTGCAAACTTGATTGATTTTTAACTGAATTCGAGTTCAAGAGATAATTGCAAGTTCTAGTTTGAATTCAAAAAAATTTTTTTTTAGTTCAAGTTTGAGTTCGGTAAAACAGATCTGTACTGGTATAATATGTGTTATGCTCAGAAATGGGCATTTATCGTGATAATTTATCGGCGATAATTTATTACCGATTATCATTATCACTCAAAATAGTTTCGATTAATCAACTACTGATATTGCTTTTGTATATCTATATAATATACCGTATTTCGTTATCACCGATAAATTATCGAGATAAACGATTTTTTATGCACGCTATGTTCAAAGTTAGTGTGTTGGCGCTGTGGAAAAAATAGGTACACCTGATACACTGTGTTCCTAAAGTGTTGTTGCAGTTTAAAAACATCTCTCTTTGTTTTATTTAATGTCACTACAGAGTTCGTAAACTGCTCTCTTTTCTTGAAAAATCGATAGAAACACATTTTTGCAATGTGACTTGCAAAAAAACTTTGTCAAGCACATCAAAACTTTACCACAACATTTACTGGAAAAAAATTTATGAGCAATGATGTATCGATTATCGATATCACTTTAAAATTTTGAGATTTATCAATTATCGATATTGCCTAGGGCATTTTTGAAGTTATTGATTATTGTTATCGCTTTAGTACGGTACAGAAAGGTTTATCATCCCCATCACTGATTATACCTGTACTGTAGCTATGTGGCTATGATCATGTTACCAGTGTGCATATGTGCCATAGTGTTATTCTTCACCCTACCCTGTACCTGTTAGTCTTGAATGCGGTATTTTTTACAGATCTGAGCTACAGGTTTTTTAAATACGGGTAGTTTAAAGCCTCTTATTTTGTAAATGCAGTGCATCACAGTTGATGATATTGTTATTTATGTATAATTTACGGTTTGAACCATTGCTTTGCTTTGAACAAAGATTAAAAATACTTATGGTAATGACTTGGGAACTACGGTAAATACGCTTGTGTATTTTTGTGTTACATCTTACTTGCACTGATACCAAATGTCTTATTTGTATTTGGGGATCTTCGTTTTGACGTTGCTTCATATTACAATGGATAGTTTACTTCATAGCTGACGAGAATTACCCAAAACATCATGCGCAGTGCAGACATGCTCTTACCCTAACCCAATGCGTGTCTTGGATACACGATGATGTATTCTCGCCCGCCACTTTAAAGTAAACCATTCATTGTAAAAGAAAACAGCTTAAAAATGATTAGCCCCTTGTATTTTTGATTCTACCTTTTCTATCTGCTATGGCTAATTGAGTTTTCATTTTTGAGTTACATGCTGTATGGTAGCTAGCCTAACAGAAATGTTTCTCAATAGAATAACAAATTTATGTTCCAGTATGCCTTGTTTTCTGCATTTTGTAATCAAAAACAAGTTTTGTTTTTAAAAAATTGGCAGCAGCTGATCGTGCGAGCCCATGACTTGGTACGCCTTGATTTTATCGGTATTCTACAACTCTGACACCCTCTAGCAAGTTGTACAAGAGTGTGATAAAGTAATAAAATAGTTTAAAGCTACAAATTTTATGAATTCATAAAAATAAGCAACTTTATAAAAAATCATTTGGGGCATATTATACTTTTTATTTTATGAGTAATTCACATTATACAGGCTGTTTTGAACTTCTTCTACGCAGTATGAAACTATACCTTAAAAGGAATCTTTATGATTAGTTGTTTAATTAGAATGATGTCAATATAAGGTGATATCATATTTTGTATTGACTGTTGATTTTGTTATGCTGCGACATCAATATCGTATTACAACTGTCTATGCTGATGTCAGATCCCATTCTCTTCCGTCTGGTGCCTGCTACAGCATAATTATGTTTAAAGTTCAATCAATAACTGAAATTATTTTCACATTATAATAATTGAAAAATTCAGCAGTAGCTAATTGAGGGATACTGCAAAATAGGCTTGAACTCTGAATTCAGCATCCATTTAGTATCATATATATTTTATATACCATATTTTCAGGCTTGTAAGCTGGTTTTTTGGACTTCATTTTTTAACTTGATTTGCTGGAGTGTGCTTATTGGTCATATTAGCTTACAACCAGACAGTACCAAGTCACGTTGTATCTATACTTGATAAAAGAAAGCTTTTTGTCTCTTGCACATGTATGTACCATAAATGTGTCAAAAAAATATGTGCAATTGTGCATTGGTCGTGAAAAGAAAAAAAAGCTAATAGAAAAGATATTAGTAAGAAGACGTGCATGATGCATAACGAAATGATACAAAAAGAGAGGAAAGATAGTTGTTACGTTGTTAACATAGTTCTTTTGTCTCAGCATATTGGGCAGTCATGCGAAAATTCCTCTCAAAAATTCGCCTTGGTTTATTTCCCTGAAAATTCTGTATGTCAATTGTGATCAGTGTGGACAGTTGCAATAGTGATGTCATAGCATAAGAATTGCGATATGAAACATTTCTCAGATCTGTAACCAGTGCATGGTGCAGCTAGGCGATGCCGCTGACGCAAATGATAACATTAGACTTTATGCTCTGCTAAATAAATGAGTTCAATTAATCTGCTTTACAAAAATGTATTAGCAATGGTAAAGGTATTGTCAGCAGATACTTATTACAATTATATTAATTGTTTTGTTTATAGAAACACTTTTTGAACTGCTATGTATCCTGGAAATTCTCATTATTTTTCATCCCAGCAAGTTCCACAAAATGCTCAACTTCCAAGTAACTATCTTCAACAACTACCTCAAGGCTATCGGAGTATGCAAAGTGCCATTCAGCTACAGCAAAGTGCCATTCAGCAATCCACCTCATACCAAACTCTTACAAATCCTGCTGTGAATGCATCGAGACTTAATTCTAAGCCTTCAGGGTCTCAGCAAAGAGACCAATTGCAGAGCTTATCATCACAAAACTCTCCATGGCTTGCCAATGGTAGCCTGTCAATGCAACGCATGGCACAAACACAGCAGCAAGCAGATCAACGATGGCAGCTTCAAAAAGACCAGCAACAGCTACTGCAAGCAGAACGAGCTACATTTAATCCAGTGCAGTCTAACCGGACCACAATATTTAGCTCGCCTCAAAATCTTTCTCGTTCGGTTATGGATTTTCATACAGCTAATATGCGACAAAATCAGCCTAATCAACTCAATGCAATATCACAAACATTACAGCAGTCACAACCATCTAGAGTGTTATCTCAAAGAATGCAATCACCATCAGCAATGACTTCAAGCATAGGTTTGTTGCAATCAGAAAGATTCGGGCAAGCTCAACGCCAATCTGTTAATCGTTCAGTTTCAGTTCCTTCCAGCAATGCGAGACTTCAAGCTCCTAATAATGTGCTTCATTCACCACCTGTTGTACCAAATCAAGAATTTTCCAGTCTCTTTGGCCATACTGTCCCTAATCAAACCTTATCTACTCTTCTTGAACAAGCTACTCGCCAGTCCATGCAATGTGCTAGCTCTATGCAACAGAAAGGTTCATCGCAGCAACCAGGAAAGAGAGACAAAATTCACATTAGATTTGATCAAAAATCGAAGCAGGTATGCTATGGAATACTTACTTTTATCTAGGTAAATGAAATAAAGAAATAATCGAGATTATTTTGAAATTATATTGAATTGAAAATTCAAAAGTAATTTAGGAAGACTGCAAGTGAGCTTGCGCTCTTCGAGTCAGCAGGCACCCGTTATATATGACGAATGCGATCGGCTCCAGCTGCGAATCGAACCCGTCACGTAGGATCTGTCACCTGCGAGCGGTACCGCTAGGCCATGACGCTGACTTGTATTGTACTGCTGGGGTCTATGTTTTTGTATACATGTTGCTGTAGATTTTTGATGATTTTATTTCTGCATTAGTGATAATGAAATTTTGTGCTGACGATTTAGTTTGATCATTTGCCTCAAGAGTCAAGACTGCCTCCTTTCAGTTTTTCTAGCAAAATTTCGTGGAAAAATTTTTTTTTTTGGAGTGTTGTTTTTGTATTGTTTCACTGCAGTGTGGTGTACGCATAATTTGACTGTGCTCAGCTTTCTGTCAACACGAAATAATTTTGATTACCTAATTGCTCTTAATGAAGGTTGTATTATTTTTAGAAATCTGGACAGCAAAATCCTCCACAACAAATGAGGCAATTGTCAAAACAATCTGGTTGGTATTGTGTGCAATTTGTATTAGTTGTACCTTGTAGGTGCATATCCTTTATTTTTGTTTAGATTCTGAGTCGTGTTCCAAAGATGATGATGATCCACAAGGAAAAGTAAAAGCACCTTTAGGTTAGCAAAAGTTGATTTTTCGTTAGCGAAAAAACTTTCTGTGAAAAACTTTAATTTTTCAAAACAAATTTACCAAGTATGCAGTAAGTACTAGTCTTAATACGATTTTGCATACATATACATAGTTAATTTTGTATATCTTCATTGCTTTTGTTGCAGAAAGATAGAAAATTTATATGGGATTTGTAAGACCAAGTGTCCTTACAAGTCTTAATACTAACTTTACTAAGTTATTGCTATTGCCTTAGTCCTACAAACATTTGCACCAGTGTTGAATTACGCTCTGACGATGTCCTCAATCTGTTTTCATCTTTTTTTGACGTTTGTCGACAATGCTGTTATGATGGGGATACTTAATGTAGAAGTAAATTTCGCGAAGTCTTTCTGTGCAGAAAAATTGTTAACACGTTGGATCTAGTGTAGTCAGTTTTGAAAAGTTAGTTTTTTGCTGTAAAATTGCAAGTTTGAAAATTGAAACGTAGAGGGGACGATGAAGTCGCAACTTCCAGATTACAAAGTACATGTGAATTGAAAACATATATTTACTCAACATGGTGTAATGGCGATAACGACAGACGCGTTTCGTATTAATTGATTGATGCTCTTCAGTATCGTGTAATCGCAAACGCAGTAAAACCAAAGCAATAATATAAGATTAACGTCCACCGCGCAATGCAAGCTCGACCCCAAATTATTCTGTTGCATTGAAAGCCGTGGTTCCCATTCCAGAATCCTCCACGCCAAAAGATAATGTTTGAAGAATATGTGACTTGCGACGTCTCCCTTATTTGTTCGTTCATCTGTTCCAAGCACAGGAATGAACTCGTCTGACAAGAGCTCGACTGGCTGCCTTCTCATCCGACAAAATGAAAAAGAAAAGCGCAAGCACAGTTATAAATAAATCAAGCCAACAAGACAACCGGCTAATTCGAAAACTGTTATTTGATCTAACGTTAAATTCTATATGTTTTTAGTTCTTGAAAATAATACTCGCATCGTGATTGATGATGATATCGAAATAGTTGGAACCAAAGAAGCGGAGATAATGTCACATATTCGATCCGACTGCCCAGTTTATCCCTACAAGTAAGTGTGGACCTTATCAGGACAGTTGTGTAAGGAGTATTAAGGTGCGATCACACTAACTGAGACTTTGAGACATTGTGTAGGTTTATCTTATTATGACATCACATCCGGTGGATTTCCCGTTCCCCGGGAAATTTATGTCGGGATCCCGGGATTTTTTCTACATTAGCAAGGGTTTTAGTGGTACTGATATCTATAATTCCGACATGAAAAATGCGTTACCGCAAATTTTTTTTTTGCTTAAAATTTTTCAAATTTGCAAAGTTTTTTAGACAAAATGCTTGTGAGATCAAAAGTTTTTCCTCAATTGGTCAAAAAAATTGAAAAACCCAAACTAAGTTTGTCAAAACAACATAACAAAATGCTAAAAATATGATGTTAAATGCTGAAAACCAGAAAAAAAGGCAAAACAATCAAGCTTGGAAAATTTTCCCGGGATTTACCCAAATCCCGGTAATCCCGAGGATTTTCGGGATCCCGGGTATTTTTGGAGATTTCTGGTAAATTTTTTGAAAATTTCTCGTTTCCCGGGGAGTTGAAAATACGGGAAAAAGGGAGACTCTAGTTTCGCGCTATACCGCTTGTATAAAAATGATTTGATTTTTTTTGCCTAATTGTGCTATAACTTTGTTTAATTCCTTTCAGACGAGTCGATAGAGTGGATTTGTCTCCAGTTGAATCTAACATTATATGCTGCTCCAAATGTTTCTGTTACATTTGTGATAAACTAGCCGAGCAGGTAACATTAATTCTGAACCCAAAGGTGTGCAATGTTTTTTTCAATGTGCAATGTTTGCAATGTTTTTTCCGCATTATAATTAAACATTTGTGCTTGACTTATAACTTCTTTTACTGTATGTATGTGATTATCACCTTTGGTTTGGTAAATACGTACCTAAGTCTGTAGTAGCTATTGTACTACTTTGTTAATTGTGATACTGAGTTATCATTTTTGAGTCTTAAAGGGTGTATTTTTGCAAGTTAGTCCAAGTTACAACCATTAAAGAGCTTAATAAATTTTGCGCAGTACTCGCACTTGCTGTGGTTATTTTTTTGATCGGTATTTATGATTTGCAAATTAGGATACTTGGCTGAATTATTTTTTTGTTCGCATGTTCTATCGTGACAAAAAAGGGCCGTAGCAAAAGATCTATCTTTTTACTGATTTTTTTGAAACGTAGACTTTGATTCCCACGTTTTATTGTAATATGGTGGCTGCAAACTTGAAAACTTCCTGTCTAACTATTTGTGTAGTTACGACATTGTTCGGTTGTGATCATAACTACTGCTTGAAGCGGTCTAAAAAATACGTTGGCGCTCAATGTTATTTAGAACACACTGAGTAATTAAGATTTTTGTAATATTTAGTTTTTGATATTTGAGATGAATGTGTGCAGCGTTAGCACTCACATAGAACAAAAACAATGGAAAAAATACGGTTCGCAATCAATTGTCCGTGTTCTGTATAGATAAGGTCACCGTATTCACCCATCTGATTTTACAAATCGTTGCTTATTAATGCTCGTAGTTTTGATTACTGGGTAGCTAACTAATTAAACTTTAAAACTGAAGGCCTTGTTGGTTTCGGTAGTCATTAATTCGTTTTCGGTAGTCATTAATTCGTTGGGTGTAAAAATATGGAACAAAATACCTGACTCGATCAAAATAAACAAATTCAGTCAATTCATTAAACTACTCAAATTGGACCTACAAAAAAATTAAAATTCCCTTCTCACTTTCTCTCATAACTGACTGCTAATCTACCCATTACAAATTCATTGCTGGCTAAATTCAAAAGGCATAATAACCTAATAAACGCACGAATGAGGGTGGCTGCTTGACTTGAAGACCCTAAGAGGGTCACTTCGCAGCTTCCCTGTCGCAAAGATTTCTAACTATTTTATGTTAAGACGTATTGTTACGTTTATATATTTTTGTTATTATTATTCAGTGATTGCATTTTATTAATATTGTAAATGCGATGAAATAAATTGAATCTGAATCTTTTCATCGTTCTCACTTGTAATAATGGTTTCTTAAAATCTATCTTCCAATTATGGGAAAGTGGCAGAGATGCCACGCATTTATCTGACCTGCATTGAAGTTTATGCTTTTCGATGATGTACTTCGCTTTATTTTTTAAAATGAGTAAAGCGTGTTTTGACGCTTATCAAACTAGTAGCACACGACCGTATGTAAATGGTCTTGTTGTGGGATTGAACCCAAGTTTTTAGGTTAAAGCGCACTATCTGACATCTTTTTTGCAGTGCGATAAATGGAAAGAGTCCTCTTCTCCCCACTGCAATGCTAACACCAAGTCAAGTTGCTGGAAAGCGCGTAGAAACATAAAGAAAAGTCCCCTAATGAACTTGCTGTCTGCAGATGAAATCACGCCAGAAATATCTCATGCAGGTTAGAATATTAAGCAAGCGTGTGTTTTGTTATTACGTAAGCGGACTTCCCCAATAATTTTAACTGTGCAAATTTGTTGGAGTCGTTCAAAGGACATTTGGTTTTACGCCACTGGGTCATGGCGTATGATTATTCAAATTAAGTTGCGCTATATGCTATGTATGACACAGTTTGTTCTGTTACCTCAACTGTAATTTTTGCACATCCTCCTATTATCATGGAAAAAAGTGCTTGTTAATCAGTGCGTTTTAGATGCATTTTTATTTGATGTTAATGTTAAAACTAGGTATATAAGACCTTCACAACACCATACACACTTTAGCGCTTACACAGTTCCGCCTTTTTCCTTTTTTTTCTAACAGTAAATTTCCAAACTGGTTGCGTTGGTGAAAATAGAAATGAAACAAGCGTTTGCATCTGAAAGAATTTACTCACTATTCAAAGAGTATAAAAAGGCGTGATATGGATTTTTTTGTATTTGTTGCATATTTATCCTCCTATCACGAGAAAGCGATCAAAGCGCTATACGAGCTCGCTTGGAGTTACCGGCCATCTGTCTTCCACACGAAGTAGAGGGAATTGCGTTAAGTGCACTTCCCAACGGCACAACAAGCAAATTTTCCGGCTTGTTTTCCACACTGTTCCTTTAATGCTGAGCGTCACGCAAAGAAGCTGTGAATACCTGTTTTGAAGTCATTGGTTTGACCCGACCCGAAATCAAATTGGAGTCTACAGCTTTAGAGGCGGACGCTCTTACCACTTGGCCATCTAAGCTGTAAATGAGCTGTAGATTTAAATCTGAATTTACGCATGTTTTAGGCGAGAAAGCGATAACATATATAATTCGTGTGCGAGAAGCTTATATCACTTACCGAGCTGGCATTCCGTGTGAATTTCATTCGGTACCATGCGAGTGCTCCTGTCATCGCGCCAACAAGCTGGCAAAAGATGCTTGCGCCCAATGCAAAGCGGTGCACGACATGAAGAAAAAATTCAAGTAAGATCATAATCATGTGCTAAAAATTCTTTTTTGGTGTAGCAAGGTCTTGTATGAACGGAGCAGTTGCGGTGCACGTTGTTTAGCTTTGGCCTAGCTTTATAGACTCTGTGTCTTGTGTCATTGTGAATTTTGTTCGGTGAATTGGCGTAGCACAGCATTTCAATATAACAGTAAGCTTTAACTTGCTATTGTCACACTTTTAAAAGCATTTGACCTAGTGCTATTTTGAGGCCAAGCGAATTGGCAACGAATCACTCATAATGATTTAACTCCTCCCATAACTGATATCGAGTATATCTTTAAATAATATCCGTGATTATTGATTAACCACTAACAAAGTGAAAACAAGCGGAGAATTGAAAGATAGCAATTCCCTAACTGCTTTAGATGATGGATTTATATTTGGCTGGGGACTTAATTACTTTCTCAAAACAACAGTTCCGATGGCCGAGTGGTAAGAGCATCTACCTTTGGAGCTGTAAACTCGGGTTTCATCCGAGTCGAGTCAAACCAATGACTTTAAAATGGGTATTCACAGCTTCCCTGCTTGACGCTTACCATTATGGGGACAGTGTGGAGAACAAGCCAGCAAGTTTACTTGTGCCGTTGGAAAAGGCACTTAACGAGATTCTCCCATTTTTGTGTGGTAGATAGGTGGCTGGCAACTCCTAAGTGAGCTCGTTACAGCGCGTTTTATCGCTTTCTCGTGATAGAAGGATAAATATGCATCTAAATACAGATGCAACGGATATATTATAGACAGCTATTATTTTGAATTATTTTTTGTGCTGTGGTTCGTATCATTGGATAAAGCGTGCGTGTGTTTTTCCAGCTATGAACCTGTACGAAAAGTCATATTGGAAATATTACAAGAAATTCTCAAAGAGTACAGCGATAAACCTTACAGTGCTGTTGTACTTTTTGAAGCTCTACTATCGGAGCTATGTTCGCACCGGCCCGCTGATTTCAACCATGTCACGTAAGTCCTTCGTGCAATGACATAATAATATTCAGATTTTTTAGAGAATATGAAGTTGCTTTTTACCTGATAAATTTTCTATGATTTATCTATCACTAGATTTATGTTATTTGACTTTAAATATACGTCTTGATCGAAATTGCACGAAAGGGTTGTATAATATGCCAGCTAGAATACTTCACCAATTTTTACATCTTTTTTGGTACCATTAGTTGTTGTTACTGAAAGTACTTGTGTGAAATTAGTGTGAAGTTGTCATACAACTTGTGTAGAAAACGCTTGAAAGGATAGCGAGTGGAATTTCCTAGTTTTTCTTTACCTGATAATAAGCGTTGACGCTATGGAGAATGGTCAGCGCCATGGTCTAACGGTACGGCGCTCAGGTGACAGATCCTACGTGACGGGTTCGATTCGCGGCTAGAACCGATGGCATGTGACATATATCGGATGGCTGCTGACTCTTTAAGAGCGCAAGCTCACTTCGCAGTCCCCCTCAATTACTGTTGAATTTTCAGTTCAATATAATGTGATGTACATGAACTCATGATTATTATTTCTTTCTTGTAAGCTAGTTTCAATTTTTTAAGTAGTACAAATAGCTTTGATGCACGATCGAAGATTATGTTTTAGGCGTATGCCGTCGAATCCGGATTTGAGGTGCCAGTGCAACACTCCACAGATTATGGATGAGCATTTGGACTGGGAGCTGATAAAACTATTTACACTCCACGAAATTCGGCCTTCGCTTAAAGAAAAATTTCTCAAGTGCCTGACTGCATCTCTGCAACCATTACAGCTCAAAGATATCATGAAAAGGTGCGCTTTGTCTTTGTTGCGTCATTGTTTGTGAGTTCGGGCAAAAGTCAACTTTATTTAAGCAATAGCACTACTTTTCAATTAAAAATAGCTCACCGTTTGGTTTTACTGGCTTTTATAAGCAAGAACGTTTACAGACGTATGTTTTATAGGTTCCTGCAGATGAGACATTGGGACGATTCATTGCTTCGATCAATTTTATTTTCACAAGCTGGCAGACGAGCAAATGCAGACATCTTAAAAGAACAACCTCTTATCATCGAACTGAGAGTGAAAAAATTATCACGAGAGGAAAAGTAAGATTTCGGAGTGAAACAACTCAGTGTGATCAACTTGGTCTTCAGCACCTTGTCCCAGCTCTGAACAAAACTCAAACCCTTAAACCCAGTTTTTATGCCGGGCTGGTCACACCGACAGTCATGTCTCGAAGAATAACTTTTAAAACTGCTGTCGAACTGTGAAAGATTGCCTTAAACATTTGTGTGGAATGGTAGATGTTTTTGCCCATTTCTTGGAGAATATGGGTACTAGTGATGATCTTGGAGTCTTACGCTGTTCAAAAAGACTGGGTAGTATCATAGATTTCAGTTAATTCCACATGAATGTTGATGCCTTAAGCAGTTAAGGTGCTCGTTGCCCAATGCCTGGTCATTGGTTAAGATGTTACGCAATTTCGCGTTCAACTTCCGTAGCGTTTTGTCATACGTAAAGTTGCGATAGTTCGTATTCAATTTAATTGTATGACATATTGACATAATTACCTCTGTCATAACTTGTTGGAAAAGCTTATCATTATCTATGTAGTGTTATGAATAAAAACATAATGTCTATTTGGTTGCAGAATTGTACCATTGCTGCAATACTTGAAGACTGTCAAACCTACGAAGTCAAACAAAAATTGCATATCTGATGGAACGCCTATAGCGTAAGTTATCAGTTTCTCATGTTAGAAAAACTGGTTTGATACTGATGAAAATGCTAGTTTGATACATAGAAAATACAATAGGCTACTCGTTTGATACATAGAAGATACTGATCAAACCAGTAGGCTACTCGTTTGATACATAGAAGATACTGATCAAACCAGTATCTTCTATGTATCAAACGAGTAGCCTATTGTATTTTCTATGTATCAAACTAGCATTTTCTTCAGTATCAAACCAGTTTGATAATGATCAAAATACTAGTTTGATACTTGGAAAATGCTGGTTAGATAAGGGTGTTAGAAAACTCTGGTTTGATACTGATGAAAATGCTAGTTTGATGCTTGGAAAATACTGGTTTGATAAGGATGTTAGAAAACATTGGTTTGATATGCTACTATTTAAAATGCTAGTTTGATTCTGATGAAAATGCTGATTTGATACTGATGAAAATACTGGTTTGATACTAATGAAGAAACTAGTTTGATACTGATGAAAACACTGGTATGATACTTGATACAAATTGGTGAAAAGAAAAGTACATTTGGTCATAGTTAATCTTTTTAAAATTCAATTTTTTTAAAAGTTTTTCAATAGAAATTTTTGTCCCTGCCTTGATTCATCGCACGATCTTGACAATTACAGAATAAAAAGTCTTGACGAATCAGCTGACTGAATATTTAAGAACAGTGAATGAGACAGTGAAGTAAGCTTGCGTTCTGCGAGACAGTAGCCCTCAAAATATGCTTCGTCTTGAGCCCAAACCGAAACTGAAAAGTGGTATCCCTATGCCATGTTGCAAGCCTTGCGAAATTATACCTAACATTCCAAACAACTTATGCAGATTTTCTAGTTATATATCTCTTCTACCTCCATGTACTAATGTTGCTTTCAGCTTAGTAGTATTGTGCTTGGGTTTAACAGCTTCTAGAACGGGTTCGATTAATGGCTGCAACTGATTGCATTTAACGCATTTGGAAAGCTGTTGAATTGAAAAATGCTAGTGATTTTGTAGTCTCCCACTGCATTGTTCTGTAATTCTTTTTTCTTGATTTAAAAATGAACCTCAACGACGTTGAGTGAATAAAATTACTTTATCGCGTGAGTGAGTGATTAAAATGATTAATTTGTGGATGCCATTATGGATGTTACAACCTAAGGCATGGAAGTTTGGACGTAAGGACGCCAGAATTTTGTCTTGTTTGGTGTAAGATGTGCTTAATTTCAGAAATTGCATTATATTTCATAAAAAAGTTGTAATATGATATTAGAAAACGATGTTTTTTATAGGACTGCAATAGAAAAATGGTCAATGGAATGTTTGGCAAAGTTAGGCTATTTTTGCGATGCTTGTTTTACCCTTCCCGGATTGATCGGGAGTCTGCCGGTCAAATACGTTCTGAACATCTTTTCCTTGTTGTCTGGGAAAGGTTTGCCGGCTGGCACGCAGCTAGTTGCATCGTTTAACCAATCAAGTGAGTTTTACACTCTTGCATGTGTTAAAAATTGTTTCCTCTTGATGAGTGTTTAATGAACGAGACTTACTTTTGAGCTAAACTGCGTTATTTTTTTCAGCTCCTGTGCCCTACGCAATTGTGGGCAAAGACAAGACCATTCTTCTACTTGTGTACTTGATGTTTATGGAACGCAATACGAGCGCCCAATCAGATTTTTCTTGCTATTTATGGTTAGCGAAATGGTTGAATGAAGATAAGATTGAGCATCATCAAGACAAAACTGTGGAATGGATGCAGAGCAGCAGTAAATTGATTGAATGGGGACGCAAAGTATTTTCTCTTCCCTACTTCCAGCAGCAGTTGCAACAGTGCCAACCGGTTTCGCCACAAGCAGCGCTATTTACATGCTCCTCTCTCATCATACAATTTTTAAAGAAGACTCCGAACAATCTCTCATACATTCCAGAAGTAACACGAGCGTACCAGGTGGGGAAACGTTTTTATTACTAGATTTTATGGTATTACTAAATGTTCAAATCAAGATCAAGTCATTTATACACTTGCGGTATTACGCCGAAGCATGTTAAGAGTGGCGGGGCCCATCTCCGCGACTTAGCGCCTGGGCGACACAGAAACGGCGCAGCGGACGCTAGCCGTTGGCGGCAGTGTGTCCAGTTTGACCGGCCCGGGAGTCGAACCCTAAACTTTCTGCACCGATATTCATGTCTTTTTCCACCTCACCTACTGGCCAGTTCACCCTGAATATTATTGTATCTAATCGTTAATATTGAGGATCATGGGTTTGTTGGTTGGATTTTAGAAGAACACAGCTGCAGAACAAACAGCGCAATTATATGATAAATCAATAATCATAGTACCAACATTCCAGTTAGCAGTAATCGGTGACTATAAATTCCAATATTTTGAGAGGAAAATAAATTTGTTTCGATATGGCCCTCTCTGATTGTTATAGGGATGTGCCTCGAGGAAAATTAATCGGACTCGCCGAGTAACGAGTATTTACAACATTACTCGGCAAGCCGAAGTCCGAGTATATATGACGTCACGCGCGATGGGAAGTGCGCTTTTGCCTTTTTGGTTTTCTTGCATTTAGCTACTTCAGAATCATTGGGTTAATCAGTAACAATGGTATTTGGTAGGGATGTGCCGGATACCGGTATCCGGCACTATCCGGCGCTTTTTGAGGTATCCGGCCGGATAGTACTTCGCTATCCGGCCGGATACGGAATATTTTCAAAGTTCAGGAAAATTGCGTGGAGTAGACTCGGTAAAAATAAAATTTACCTTTTCGATCTATGTGAAAAAATTTGGTGCAAGTTTGAAAACATTAATTTTGTTTGGACTCTGTACAAAAAGTAGAACCGAGTCCAAACCTTACACTGCGTTCGTGATTTTTTGTATCAAGTGGATTTAAATTTAGTTTTTAAGTTTGTTTTTTCGGCGCTGCTAGTTTTGTCATGAGGAAAGCCACTTCAATGGTGTAGCAGTAGGCAGTAATCAATCGGTATCAAACCGAGACGGTATAATTTTGATGATCACCACCGTTGTCTCCCGTGAAGACCATGCAAATAATTTACGTTTAAAAGCCTTTTCTGTCCTACAACTTGCACGTTCGTTTTTTTTTTTTTCGAAATAAAAAAAACAAACAAACGCAATGCGCAGGCGACATACGTGCCAATTTTTCTCGAAGGCAAACGGCAAGGGGGAGGGAATTTTTATAGAAATTTTGTTTTCTACGTTCAAAAAACGACGTTTCAAGATACCAGTAGCATTGTAATGGATGTGGTTCTACTTTTAAATGTTGTGCGGTTTTGTAACACTAAGTAAGTCGAAGTCTTTAATTCAACGTCCTTAGTTCATCAATTGACTGTTTGTGTTAAAAGTTTGACCTAATTCACCCATCATTGCAGATTTACCGCAGGATCGATTTTTTGCAACAATTTTATGGTATTTATAAACTATATACCTTCCTTTTTTTAGTAGCTCTGATGATAGCGCAAAGCAGGTGAAAATTCAAATTCAAGCTTGCCTTTTACCGACCGCTTAACGCATTGGTTAAAGACATCGCTATCGGTGTGGGAGGCTCGCCACTGTTGCGACGTTGTTGTTTTTTCGGAGTTCGAAATTGTGTTGCACAGGCGCAGAGATGGGCTCCGCCACTCGTTACATGCTTCGGCGTAAAGCCTCGAGTATAATGACGATTTGAACTTTTTTGAAGTTTGCTTTTGATGGGTATCACAAATCGCTCACAAGCGCAAAACCGCAAAAATCAACACAATGTGTGGTAATTCTTAATTCGATTGCTTTACTCGTAAAATCACGCCGCTGACGCAGGCCACGCGCTTGATAGTTTTCCTCTCGCTTTAAATATAGCAGGGATTACGAACCTTTTTACGTGGTGGGTCAAATATACGGTCGCAGACCGAAAAAAAGTGGGTCGCGGATGTAATAATATTGATGAGGGGCTTGAACTAGGAAAGCAAAAAATAAAATAAAAAAAGGTCTTCACCTCATAAATTCCCAGCTTTCCACAAATAGGCCAGTGGGTGTAAACAGCAAATAAAAGGTCTTCAATGCCACAGCATAGGCAGATAAACTTTTCTTCATTACGTAAATGCTCGTTACGGTTTTCCTACATTTTTCGAAACTACAAGTGGGTCACTGAAATCTGCAAGTGGGTCATTTAGTGACCCGCGGGTCAGTGGTTCGCCATCCTTGATATATAGCATGAGCGCAAAATTTCGTGAAAACAATGCTAAGATTTTGCGCTGCTACATTTTGGAAGTGTTTTAGCTACCTTGCAATGTGCATGCAGTCGACTTTTAATGTAATAATAAAAACACCCCGTAGGCCGGACATATGTTGCCTTTTTCGGTATTAGACCTGAGGAAGCACTGTTCCTGCTCCCGTCGATTAGACGCCTGTGGTGGCTGACTGACTTGGCGTCCGATTTTCGGTACACTTTCACCAAAATCCACACTTTTAACATAATTCTTCTTGCTCGAAAATAAAGCCCAGCGTTGAAAACGTGTTGATACACAAACGTAGTGTCGTGGATCGTAGTTGAATCAAAAGTGATCAACAAGATGGTCATTATATCAACTGAGCTCCTGCCGCTCGACCGCGTTGCCGATTCGGCCAACTTAGAGTAATGAAGTCCAATCTTAATGACTCAACGCTTTTGAAAGTTTCCTGTGTGTCACATGACCTCATGCAATAGTTTCATGGCTCGCTAGTCGAGCAAAACTACAGCGTGGAGCCGTGGACAAAAAACATCCAAATATTAATTTTGGCTTAGCGCTACTATCCGGTATCCGGCCGGATAGTGACGATCCGGTATCCGGCAAATTTGTTATCCGGCACATCCCTAGTATTTGATTTTGGTATACTGAGCTTACAGTCAAATGGCAACATTTGGGCATTACAATGCAATAATGACAATGTACCCCGTAGTACCTTATCAAGCAAAAAAGACAATAATGTTCATAATTAAACAGTCTTGTTTTGTGCTGTACGGTAAATTACTACCGTTGTGTTGGTAACTGGGTTTAGGTATAAAAAAACGTTAATTGTTTAGAAATTAGTACTCGGTCGAGTATCAACTTATACTCGGCCGAGTCCGAGTAATGAAAATGCCTTAATACTCGGCCGAGTACTCGGACTCGACTCGACACATCCGTAGATTGTTATTACTGATGAAGGACGTTATCCCGAAACAGGGTGGCTCAGGTCTTATCTTGTGGGAAAATAAGTTGAACAAATTAAGGTTTTGCTCGTATATTGAACATATATGGAGCAAGCAACATAAAACGCATTTATTAATTATTCTTGTGGTTAGCTGATTGATAAAGCTTTGAAATGCGTGTAATTTTCTTGTTAACATTGAAATATATTATGTATTTAACTCAAATTTTTCTTACAGAACAATGAATGGGCGTTGTTTTATATGTTTTCTCAACCTACGCTGCTCAGTTGCGGTAATCACCACTTAGTAACGTGGATGACCAACTTCATGAAAGCCACTGGCAACAGTCAGAGTCAGTTCAACATCGAAGCATTCCGAATGTAAGTTTTCGTTTTTATGCTAGTTCCAGTGGCGCACGGAAAAATTTCAAGGGGAGGGGCTTAAGTAGCCAAAACCATCAAAAGAGTCTGGCATATTTCAGTAAATTAGAAACATTGTTTTTTTACAAATCGGCAAAGTCAAAATGGACGGGGGGGGGGTAGGGCATGGCCTAAAGCCCCTCCCTAAATGCACTCTTTGCTATTTTGTTTGTTCTGTACTTGTCAGCACGGCCCATAGCTGATAGTTTTTATTTGCTACTAATGTGGATTTCATCCCCGAAAATGCTTGTGTGAGCGCTGGCTTATTCTTTCTCTTTTTTATTGCAAATTGAGTTTGTTGATGTGAAACCTACTCTGCAAATGATTAGCGTTAAGCATGTCATTTTCATCCCAGCTCAAGCCATCTTTCTTGGGTGAGAAGGAAATGACTTTGTTGGAGAATATTACCCTGCTGTAATTCAGCGTTGCATATTTTCAACTTTATTTCTATTGCTTGTTGCATGAACTTTCTCTGTTGCAGGTTGATTGAAAATGGAAATTTCACGGACGTATCTTCGTTCATGCAGCAATGGATTAGCTCAGCTTGGATCAACCAACCACTCCCGTTTCTAGAATATATTTTAGATGTTTGCGCAAAATTTGCTCAAAAGTGAGTTTAAATATTTGCTTTCATAGTTTCTACTCCCTTTGTGTTTTTTTTTCGCGTTTGAAAAAAAAGATTATTTGTATGTTTATGAAACCAATAATAATGAATAAAACTTGTTTTTCTTTCTGCCTAGAAGCTCATTATTGAGAAGGTCATCACCATTTTTTGTGATATTTTTACAGAATAGTGGGAGAAAGTGGAAACAGCTCTCACATGCAAGCTGCTGCTTGGTTTGCTGATTCCGTACTGGCTAAAATAGTGGAGAATAATATTCAAGTATGTTTTCTTAGACTGCTGATACACTCTGAGCAGATTTTTATTTAATCATAATGTTTCGCTTTAAAGTCCAGCAGTACACCACACAAATGCAAGACGAGCATGGTTCAATTAGAGCATTTAATATGTTTCAACCTTTTAGAGTGGTCGTTTCATTCTTTTATCTTTGTGTTTCCTGTAGGTTTGTATAAGAAAATTAATGCAATAATTAAACGCATGTCTGTTAGTGCCTAGACCACAGGTTCGATTCACTGACCGGACAAACTGACACAGTCGCCAACGACTCGCCACCACTGCAACGTTTCTTCGGAGCTGTGTTGCCCAGGCGCTAAGCCGCGTAAATGGTCCCGGCGCTCGTTACACGCTTCGGCGTAATACCGCGAGTGTAATGAAGATTTGATTTTTCATTTGATCGACTTTGTGATTCAAAGATAGTTTAATAAGCTTCCCCAATTATTGTGTATCGACACCATGCGTAGTTTTCGCTTTAGTGGACTGATGAGACCCGAAAAGTGGAAACAGAGTTTACTATGTGATTACATGCTCATGTTCAGGTATTAGGTTAATGTGTTTTGCAAAACTTCACCAAAAAAAAAAAAATCAAATCAGGTTTTCATTATGCTGGTCGTATAATGCCGAAGCGCGAAAGTAGTGGCGAGGCCCATATTAGCGCCTGGGCAACACAGCTCCGAAGGAACGCCGCAGCGATGGCGAGCCGTTGGCGACACTGTGTCCGGCTTTACCGGCCCGGTAATCAAATCCAAGGCCTCCCGCGCCAATCGAGTTTGCTTTGGTCACTACGCCGACCAGGCGGTCTACTTTACGAAGGAGCAAAAGTGCAATGTGATAGAATACCTCTTGCATCTATAATTCACCCTTGAAAAATTGAGTTCTGCAGTAATTATTTTTTTACCTTTTTTAGCTTAAATCTTCTTTGCTCCATCAACTTTCGGAAATAGTCGGGCATGCTTGTTGTTACTTGAACTTGAAAAACCTCGCACTGTACAGGAATCTACTGCCGTCTGGAAGCCTGCCGAATGGAAGCATGCCTACTGACAATGGAAATATCACTAAAGTATTTGCGTTTTACCAAGACAAGTTCAACAGGTATCACAAAACTTTTATGTAATTGCACGAATGTGAAAATGCAGAAAGTCCAGCTGAAATTGAGACAACGGTGAAAGTTAACTTAGTATAGAGTCGCTGTGTGCCCTGAATCTCTTTCTAATGGTGGGTCGGAGGTCCGCAAATGGTGGGTCGCGACACCTTCGACTTTGGGTCGCAAAAGCTTTAAACGTAGGTCTACATAATTATTTTAACCTGATGACATTTTTTTCCTTCAGTTTTTTTCAGTTATTTTTTTAAACTTTTTAGTTTTGAAACTTTTTGACTTCACGATATAATATAAAATTTTAGAATTTTCGAGTCATAACTTAAGTTTTAAAAATTGATTCCTCACGTAACAATTGTCAATTGTTACGAATGATAATTGGGCGCTGCATGTATGATAGAATTTCAACGTTTTTATTGCTAGTCAGTGCTGTTAGTGAGTCTCGGTTTACTTTTAAGTGTTTTATCGGCATCTGTGGGAGGATATAAGCGCATTGCGGCTTTTAGGTTAGTAGCCTGATGAAGCAGGAACAAACAAACCAGCGAAACAAAATTGCTTGGCCAGATTAAGATTTGCTTAATAGCTATGCTGTTAGGCGCTTCAGTTGCGTAGATTCGGTTGTAAAGAAAAAGCGAAAATTATCATAAGTTCTTTGAGCAAAATCGTTAACGATGAGATAGCAATTAAGTTTTTTTGTTTCGTATTTAGTGCATATTGACAGCAACGTAGCAAGCACAACATCGAAAAGTATTAGTACGGTGGTGATAAGCCTTCCATAAACTTTAGAAATATTTGGTACACGTAACATTTCTTCGATCTCGGACTTGAACTCCACCTATTTTTTTTGACTTGAACTTAAACTTTATTTTAATCAACTTTATCTGCCAGTATTCGGGTCGTCACAAACAAATATTGAGAAACTGCTCAATAACAATTGTCTTAAAAAAACGGCAGTGGCCTAACCCGCTTTATAGACGAAAGAACAGCGAAGATTTTATGACTGAATATCATGGAAAAATTTGGGTTGAAATTTACACAGTTTGCGTGTTTTGACTTGCCAATTCGGAACTATTCACTTCATTTTGGATCGTCTCCCGCATCAAACCGCGAATTCACTTACTGTGTTCTAAATGCAAGCTCATACTTCTCACTGATTCATTCTTTACGATTGTGCTAACTTTCTTTTGTTTATAAAAAATGCTGCGTTGGACAGTGGCCTTAAAATCGGTAATTAAAACAAGTAATGATCACCAAAATTGACGCTTCCAAATGTTTTGGGTTGCGTGGATTTTTGCAGTTTTTTTGGGTCACGCCAAAAAGTATTTGCGGACCTCTGTTTTAGTGCAGGCGTTATGAAATAAAAACCCCGTAAATACGTTAATATTTAAATCAGCAGCCAGTATGACTGCTGGTGTGGTTATTTTTAATATTACGTTCTTGCAAATTCAATTTCAATACAGCACATTAAGTAATTCAAGAACTTTTAGCATAGCATAACCCGAACAAGCTTTCCCAGCACCATAAGAATATCCCAGTTGTGAACGTGACCTACGCAATACGAATGCCCTACCTCATTTTCTTTATCTAACCTGTTTTAACCAACAGGGGACAAAATCACTCTTTTTTGTAATTATTAACGTTCTAAATGCATTTGCTGCGTGCTTCCATAGAGAAAAAACCTGAATTACTTGATTTAAGGGTACCATAGATTGGGACAGCGCTGTTTTTCGGGTATTCACTCTAGTGGCCGCACTCAGGGAGGAGACAGATTCATCCTTCAGAGTCTTTGACTCTAAGTTGCCAATTAATTCTCCGTCTTTATATGCCCAAGGAAATTTAACCTTTGTGATACGTAACACTCCAGTCCAATTCCCCTGTGAAGGAAGGATGATTTCGTTTTGTTGCTTGTTTATGGTTCAAGTTTACCATGAATTCTAGAAACTGCCTGAAGCCGGATGAAATCATCTACTTGGCTCGTAATGCGATGGAAGAGAACAACGTTGCATTGCTTCGGGTCATTTTCAATCATTACACTGAGAAACACGTTTGCCAAGAACCGGGAGCCGTTTCTCTGCTGCTAATGGAAGAGGTAATAAGACCTCCTTAGATTCTTAATTTCATAATTTTTCATGTTTGCAAGATTCAGTTATTGCGTGATTTTTGAAGTTTGGAGAATGCCATTAACATTGCTGTCCTATAATTTTGCAACACAATTTTTTGAACTCTTGGCAAGGTAAAAGACTTGGTGGTAGCAACTCTTTTGGTGGAGCATGACCATTAGAGAAAGAAGATTATTATGTTGCGCATTATCCTAAGCGTGAGTGAATTTAGTAAAAGCTTTGTTGGTGTAGAAGTTGAACAAAGCTAATCACAGTAGTTGCACTGCGAAACAACTTAGATGGCCGAGTGGTGCAAGCGTCCGCTTCTGGAGCAGAGTTTGATTGCGAGTCGGGTCAAATCAATGACTTAGAAATTGCTATTCACCGCATTCCTGCTTGATGCTCAGTTGTTCAGCATTGAAAGGACAGTGCGGAACAAGCCGGCAAGTTCACATGTTGTGCGGTTAAGAAAGGCACTAAGCGGAATTTCCCCATCTTGAAGTGGTAGACAGATGAACCGCTACTTCTAAGCGAGCTCGTTATAACGCTATGATTGTTTTCTTATGATAGGCGGTTAGCAATGCAGTGTATCAGTCGCTGTCATTAAGGTCATAAGGCGTCATTGTCAGCAAGTGGTAACTATATTGTACAGTATTATGAATTTACTAGGTTATTTCTATTTTCAATTCCTCGCAAGTTCTTCCAGTGAGGAAAGAAAGCGTTGTATCATTATATGGAAAACTGTGCGCGCATGAGACATTGAGTTGGCTTATATGCGCCAGGTGTTCATCCAATGTAAGTGCTGTTTTGCTTTCATATTAAGTTACAATTATTTTACTGTTATAGTCGACTATGACGTCTGCTTTCAGGCTAAACACTTGTATTGTTTCTTACTTGCAGCAAAGTCAAGTTAAGATTTAAGCATTGAAGGGTGCCTACTTCACTCAAAGTTCCTGTAGTCTCTTTGGTTTCTCTGTTCTATAATTTATCTTTCTTTACCCTACGCTAGCGTGTTGACAATCTTAGTACAATTTTTGTTATTTTTTCAGATGCCTACTAAATGGATGGAGTTATGGAAAACTCTCGCTCAAAGGGATATGCAGGGAAAACTATATGAGGTGGTGGAACAGACATTGCATCAATTTGCATCGGTAAGTGCAATTTTTTTCGTGATTAAATTTCCTCAGTTCATGCGCGATTATGTGCACGAACTGTTTCCGTTTTTCTATTTCTTAACCCGTAAGGACTTGGAAGGCGATTACAAGCTCCAGGTTCAAGATATAAGTAATCAACCCTGGTGCCTCGAGATGCTACAGGTGTGGTCTTCTGCAGGTCGCTTGGTTTTCTGACTAAAATTATTTTAGCAAATTTGAAAATATGGCAAAACAATTTGTTACTCGCTGTCAGTCTTAAACTGGACGTTTCGGCAACACAAATTCAGCTGTTATCATCAGCAGTGTATGCAAGGCAGTATTACATTGCTGATGATGACAGCTGAAGCTATGTCGTCGAAACGTCCAGTTTTAAGATTAGTTATGGTTGTATTTTTCCTCCTCAAGCTATTTTCGTCCCGTACTTACTGAGTTTTGAAATTTGTTAATCATTTTTTTGCATAATTTCTATATTATTTGTTGTTATTTTCAGTGGATCAAAGATTTGTGCGCGTTGGAAGAGAACGACATGAAACGGTTGTTATATTGTCTCAGTAATTTCATCAACCAAGTGGCAAGTACTTTGGTCAAACAGTGCAAATTTGAAGCGAACAATTTGCAAAATACAATTATGAGAACTTGCAGTTTCGTCGTAAATCAACAGCTGCAACAGTAAGTAGAACTTAAGTAATTATTTGCTTTATTATTGTTTTAACAATTTTATTTAAAAAAAATCAAATCTTCATCATAAGCGCGTTGTTACGACATAACAAGTAGCGGGGCATCTCCGCGGCTCAGCGCCTGGGCAACACAGTTGCGTAGAAACGTCATAGCGGTGGTGAGCAGTTGGCGACACTGTGTCCGATTTGACCGGCCCGGTAATCGAAACCCAGACCTCCCGCACCGAAAGCAATGTCTTAAAAAACTGAGCTATCCGGCTAATTTTGGTGTGAAATATTTGAAGCGCTACTCAGCTGTCATGATTTGGTAAGTTTGAAAACGAATTATTTCACAACGTACATTACTTGTGTAATATTTCAAATAAAATACAAAGATTGACCAGATCAAAGCTTGACTGTGTGGAAATTGATATAACAGTAATTGCTGTAGAGATGACCACATACAGGGTTCTATATTAGGCTACGCTTTTACTAATTCGTAATTGGATGTTGTTATGTTTTTGCCAAAGTCCCTGAAATGTGTGACTAAGCAAAACAGTTGTTGGTTGTAACTCTGAAACATACGAGTTTTAACTTCATAGGTGCTGAAAGGTTAAAAAATATTTGCACTCGCTTAATGCATTGTTGCTTGCGCTTTGGCGGTCTCCATCTCCCGACACTTCACGACCTGCTAGGTCGGACGAAGTTGGCAGCGATAGTAAATCTCTTGTAGCTTCAAGTGCTTAAAAAACGATTGTTTGACATTTTTTTCTTATAATTTTGCAATCAAGAGCTTTTTTTTTCTCTTGCAGTGATTATTCTGCTATTATTCATCGAGTGTTTGATTCTTTAAGAGAAGAATTAAACCCCAAGAAAGACGTAATCAATACCGAAGATAAAGCAGTTCTGCAGACACCGACAGCACAAGAATCGATATCTAACAATGCCGTCCATCCTACTGCCGTCTCTCACAGCAGACCTGTAAACAGTGGCGAAAAAGACAATAACCCTGTAAAACCACCTGAGCCCAAATTGGTTATAGAAACACCGTCTTCTGATAGCGATACATTAACCCAAAAATCGTGGACTAGCACTGACAACCAAGCGCGTCGACCCTCTCAAAACCTTCCCCAATCCTCACATTCACCATTAAAATTAACTATCGCTAAATCTCGTCTCTCCAACAGTAGCGAGGTTACTCCTACTACCGCCCTTTCAGACAAGAGCATTTCCTCTCCTCTTGGCTCCCCTACTGCTGCCTGTCCACAATGTGGGGATCCTATGACCTCGTCTTTTCGATGTTCGAAATGTCAGGCGCGAAAATCAATGGACATCGTATGTCCAAATTGTAGTCAGGTGAACCACGACTTAAAAGGGTATTCGTGCCGATATTGTTATTCGTCTTTGCTAGAAGTTTTAACCAAAGTTGATACAAAAACGCCGGAAACGACTCCTGCTTTACCAAAGCACGAACCCGAGAAAAAACGCAAGAAATTAAAAAGAAAGAAACCAGACGAAGGATTAAAATCGCCACCTACTCCGACCAAATCCGCCAAAGTTCATCCAGAGGATGTTATTCCGGAGTTGCACAGTCCTCGATTAAAAACATCGATACAAAGGGACAAAGAAGATAACTTTTCCGTTAAAACTGCGTCACCCAGTCGTGAAACGTCCAAAACACATCAGAGAAATGTGATTAGTAAAATATCAGTCCACGACCTGACGCCCCAGCCCCCCAAGCCTCATCAGCGGGCCAAAGAAGCGCAACAGAAAGAACGGCCCCATTCTAAACCCATACAGCACCTGAAACCTGACCGAAGTGCGTATCCAGCGCAACGCAATACACCCACTTTATCCGAGAGCGATTCGGATGAAGATGAACCACAGCATCATGTTCCTCCTCTTATTTTAAGGAGGAAAAGCGACGCTGAACCGCCAACCACTGTTCCAGAACGAAAAGTTGTGCAAAATGAACAAAGCCATAACGTTCCTTTAGTGAAAAAAACGCATGGTCAAGGCAAGTCGATGGCAATGTCCAAAAAGCAAAGAAATATCCTGCAGCGCATGAAGAATGTGGGAAGGCTAAAACATGTGCCCAAACAAACGAAAAACAATGTTAAGACACCGGCAGCCGCTTCAACAGAATGGGAAGTGCAGAAACGAAGAAAACCAGGCCCAAAAAGCAAAACTTCGTATTACTCAATCAATCCGAATTGGGCCATTCCAAGGTACATTAAGCTGCCTTATACTTTGGATTTACCCAAAGTTTGCTACGTACAATTAAGTCATTTTCCTCCTCATATTATGGAAAAAATTCATCAACACCAACCCAATCTTAAATTAAAAACACTCTATGCATAGGTGTAGTTCAAATTTCTCAAGGCACCAAAGTAATGTGTTCTAATTCGTCACTTCGCTTTCATTCAAAGAAGTAATTGGCAATATTTTATATGAGTAATGTGCATTTTATGTCCCTCTTCATCAAAAGGGTATTGTCTAGAGGTACTGTAACTAGTACTGATAATTGCGCCTTAATTTCGCAACCGATATTATTCTATTTTGTGAATGTAACTAAAACTTATTTCAATAATTATCGCTATTCAAACTCATTTCCATTGGTTTAGAAAGTATGTAACTAATAAAATTATTTGTTTGCCCGCATGTTTTTATGCATAACAAGCTGTTAGTAAGTTACTGGTATGCTATAAACTTCTTAAATATTTGTAAATAGTTTAATGGCGCTGGTTTGTTACTGTATCGCATTCTAGTGTTGTTGGATAAAAGATGCTTTTTTCAATAAATATGCTTTTTCAATTTAAGTCTCTTCGTTTGCAGAAACAAGGAGCTGAGATAGAGGCATCAACCCAACATCGCGGGTCGTGCAAATTCTGGGTGGCGACTGTGACCGGCGCCAATGACAACTTGAGGATAAGGGCAAAATTTTAAATGTGGTGGCTGTATTAAACATGCATGCAAAGTTTCATACTAACATTGTGAACAGCTTAGTTAAGTTATTCAACTCATCTTGTTACTTTTTTTGGAATTTACGAACTAAACAATGTATTTAAATAAGACGCAATATTGTTCTAATTCATTTGTAGCATTACCTTTGTTTTTGCTGAAATTGTTTGTTAATATTTTAGCGATTTTTGTAATATTTTAAAAGTGGCATTTTTGAAATATTTACAATATCTTGTGTTTTTGAAAATGATTAAAAACATAAAATGTGCGAAATTTTGGACAGCGAGTTTGCAGCTTGTTAAGACATGATGAATTTTGTCCACAAAGTTACACCTGTTAGTAGTCTGTACATTAGAACCAATGTAAGGCAGTTTTGAAAGCTTCAATTCAGACAACAAAAAAGGCAAAAACATATTCGAAAAAGGTTAAACGCAATTCGAATATGAAACTGTGGCAGGCAGTAAGTTTTAAGGAGACAAGATTTTGATTTGAAAATAGAACCACTAACATAGCACCAAATGACAGTATTAATGTCCACTTCATATAAAAGCAAAGGCAAAAGAGTTAAGCGTACAAACTCTTAAGATTCAATTCAGGCTGATGATTTCGAATTTTTTCCAGTAGTTCGGCTGGAAAAGTCGACAAATGCACTATGGGTAAACGAAAGTTTTGAAATTTTTCGGAGCTTGCAAGGTTCGATGTAGCACGATTTTCAAGAAAGCCGCTAGCTGCATTAGTAGAACGTCTTAATGATGCGGGTGAATTTTCAGCCAAAGTCTTTTGATCTGAAGTTTCAGGGCTTGAGGAGCTCACTTGACTACAGGATGTTGCATCTTGATCGCTACTTTCTGCCTTTGACGAGGATTCCATCTTATCTTGTTTATTATTCCTGAACTTTTGTAATATCGACGTCTTTCGAGCACTTCTTCTTGGCTTCGAAGGAGGCGTTTCTTCGTGAAACTCCTCATCACTGGCAACACTAACATCTTTCAAGTCTTTAAGCGATCGAAATAAATTACGATCTTGTGATTTCTGATCCTTGTCACGTGACCCTGACGTCATATGTACGTCATTTAGCTTTTTATTTGTGATCATGGTAGGATCGTTTCCACCGACATTTGAAGTTGAAGTAACTATATTATCGTTGAGAAATGTTTCGGTGCATGATACCGCCACACCATCCTCATCAGCACTTTCAGTAACTTTTATTTTTCTTCGATTAGAAGCAGGTTTTCCAATATTTTTGCGTTTCAATTTTTTTTGTGACAATTCCGGAGCTGGTGTTAACATGCAGATATTTTTTTGCAACCCTTGATTCATATCGCCGCAATTCTCACATGGTGTTGATTTTCGTTCTTCGCCTTTAGAGCAAAGAGTCGCAGAGCTAGCTGCTACACCACTGGCAGATGTAGCCATTTTATTGAGAGATAGGATTTTATTACCACAATAACTTCCCTTTTCTCCCGCCACATGAGACGAATTGGTTATTAATGAGCTGGCTCCTGTGGTTTTATCGCTTAAAAACTTTGCTTGCACTTGGCCGTCTCTTTTTTGCAGATCATCTATTGCTTTCACAGCCTGTTGTAATGGCTTTTGGTTAACAGGCAAGAACTGGCTTTTTTCCGTAACGTGGGCAGTGTACCCCGATGATCTTCGTATTTTGTCATCCAGCGCCGAGAAAACTTGTTCCAAGATCTTGCAATATTCTCTAGGAAACAAATGTTGGTTGAAATTAAATTTTCAACCACACTCACCAAAGTATATCATGTCACAATTTTCTAAAGCAAGGGTCACCAGTCTCTTAATTCGAAGAGAAGTTCGGCATAACCACATCATTTTCATCTTCACATTTAACCTTTGTCATAAGCCGATATTTTCGGTTTGGAAACTTATAGGCGTGACAAAAATATCCTATTTTGGCAATTTTTGCCATTAGAGTTTTTGAATAATATAGTCATTAGTCAAATACAGCGTAAAAAGTACTCGAGTTGTTTTAGATTTTACCATAAAAGTCTATACAAAGACAATTATACAAGTTTTGCAACTAATTTTTGGATTTGTAAGTCTAGTTGACAGCGCAGTAGGCTATAGCAAAAATACCGAATGGAAACTTACCGCCAAAGTTCAGGATAAACGACAAACTGGGAAGACTTCAATAGATGATTTTTCACCGTATCAACATCAAATTTACACTGTTTGATCAGCGTATTGACAACGTTAGCGATGAAGGAGTTAAGACACCGCAAAAGACGATCCATATCGCTCGCATCAAGCGAAGTTATTTCTTTTATCCACTTAAAATGCATTAAAAAGCTGTTACAATTACAATTAATCAATGTTAAAAGTAATGAACAGTTTAGATGGCCGAGTGGGAAGAGCGTTTGTCTCTGGACTCTGATTTGATTCCGATTCGGGTTAAACCAATGACTTTAAAATTGGTATTCACAGCTTTCCTGCTTGACGCTCAGCATTAAAGGGAAAGTGTGGAAAACAGGTCGGCAATATGCCGTTGGGAAAGGCACTTTGCGGGATTCCCCCATCTTGGTGTGGTAGACAGGTGGTCGGCAACTCCTAAGCGAGCTCGTCATAGCGCTTTGATCGCTTTCTCGTGATGGGATAAATAATTATGCGACTATAATTAATATTAAAAAAGTAGCTTTGCAACAGCACATAATCCAAGTAGCTAAACGTTCAGCTGTCATCATCAATAGTTATGATGGAATTACATTAAATGAAATAGTCATTAAATTTGAAATTCAAGTATTAAATGCAACTTACAGCGCAAAATAGATTCAACGTCTGCCGAAAAGTCTGTGATAAATTGTCAACCATTCCATTGCGAGCCATGGCAGTCCACACAGATATCCATGCGTCCGGCATCTTCAACAAAATTTTAAAATCATCTTCAACAAAATTTTGAAATAATCAAATGAATGCGGGCTGTGATACAACCTCGAGACGAAACAATGCTTCAATGTTTTTAGCAGAAAACAGCAAATATAACATTTTTAGCAAAAACGCACGCAAAAGCAATATTTACCTGACTGCATGAAACTGACCTCACCAAAGTTTTATTATTTACTTCATTCGGTGGCATATTTATTCTCCTATTACGACAAAGCGCTGTAACGAGCTCACTTGGGCATTGCCAGCCACCTGTCTACCTCACCAAGATGGGGTAATCCTGATAAGTGCCTTTTCCAAGGGCCAAACAAGTGATTTTGCCGGCTTGTTTTCCACACTGTCCATTATAATGCTAAGCGTCAAGCAGGCAAGCTGTGAATACCAATTTTAAAGTCATTGGTTAGGCCAAACTCGGAATCAAACCAGAGTCTTCAGCTTCACAGGCGGACACTCTTACCACTTCGACCATCTAAGCAATAAAAAGCTAAATTTACCTAGCTCGACAAGCCATCACAATCCTGAACTTTCCTAGCCTGCATTGCAGATTTAAGACTTATTTTCTCGACAAAGCGCTTAGAGCGGGACAGCAAGCCATCAAAGACAATTTTTTAGTGAGAGTAATTTTTATACAAAATTTTCACATCAATAATATCGAAAGTTTTGCGATTGATAATGCAAAAATTCAAGACACAAAGACCACTAATTTTCACCTCCAATAAAATTGGTCACCGCTAAGAAATCAAATGGGAGTTGTACTCACAGATACAGAACACTTTGCGCAAATTAGCCAACCAACAGCTTCGTGGGAACATAGATTGGCATATAACGTCATCAAATCGTGTTTCTTCATGGCATTTTCTTGATCTGGAGATTCAAGAAACTTGATCACCTGGAAAAGCATTAAATAACAAAATTGGTTCAATCTTTTGACAGCCAGTACCTCGTCCAAGGAGCACAGGGTGGTGTTTGTGAATAAAATAACCTTAACCTCGATTATCGATTAGCAAGAATTTTTTGTGTTTGGTACCACAAAACAAAAAATCTTTATTTCTATTAACACATGAGCATGACTATAGTTCAAGTTAATCTAACGAAGTAAATAATCACTCTCCGGCAAATTGGTGTTGTTGGACTCTCGATATCCAGGCCAATGGAATCGAACACTCCAACAGAACAATGTGTAAGCCTGACTTCATAAGTGATATCACGTTAAAATGAAGCCCCTCAACCAAGCACGAGAAAAGGGAGCGCTGCGCTAGAACATTTTTCGAAACAAATCGTTTTTTTACCTTTTCCATGATCAGCATTCTAGCTGAATTACCATCAGGGCATTCATGTTTGTCAGTGTAGTAGCTGAATATTGACTTGACGATGGATGTATTTCCATTACTGACAACTTGATGGAAAAAATCAGCAGCTTGTTCTGGCGGCAATTTATCGCTAGCAATAACACAATAAACTTCAACAATGCACCAAAATGCTATAGATGTACTGCGACGTTATTTTAAATAAAACGATGAGAAAAAGCATTATTTTTTACTACTTTTGTAGTACCGGTAGATTTTAATTTTTTCAATTTACATCAATCGATGGCGTTCAAAAGGTCTGTGTGGGGTGACACGGAGGGTAAAAAAAAGAGCTTTAAAAAACACATTAAAATATTATTTCCATTACACTTTTTTATAGGCAAGGGTCGTTGCGCGAAAAACAAACACAATTTTTTCACAATACAAAAACTGACTTACAATTTCGAAGCTACAGCCTCGAAATGATTCTCGGTTCTTTCAGTAGTTTTTTTGTAGTTTACCAACCACGATTTCATCAGTTGATCACTAGTTTTCACCAATTTAGGTTGGGAAAACATGAGACTAAGCGCCCATTCGTTGTTCTAAAAATGGATGGCAATTATAAACTATTATCAGACATAAGAGAAATGATAATCATCATCTATTTAATAATTTAGTTATGAAAGCAAAAATTAAATCTTTATTATACTCGCGGTATTGCGTCGAAGTGTATAACGAGAGGCGGGCCTATCCCCGCGGCTTAGCGCTTGGGCAACAAAAAAAAAAAACGTCGCAGCGTTGACGCGCCGCTGGCGACGCTGCATCCGATTTGACCACGCCGGGAAATGAACCCCAGATCTTTCGCACCGAAAACAATGCCTTTAACCACTAAGGCAACTGACCGGTATATTTGTTTTTTTTCATTAGAGCAACAAGCACTCAATAAATTCGAAAATCATGCTGTATTTGTTTTTGACCATCTTACCTTATAAGCGTCGATTATGTCGGGTATGTGTTGCAAGCGCTGTTCTTTTTCACACAAAAAAGTAGTAATCAATGAAGAACAAGTGAGCAGGGCTACATGTGGAGTTACATAATTGCATTCGTGGATGAGTTGCAAGAATTTGGAAATATGAAACGATTTGGCATAAGTTAAAAACGCGGCACTGTCCCGCGTCCACTCTTTTGCCTTGTTCGGGTCGTAGATAAGTTTTTCCTGGTTCAACCACTTTGCGAGCCAAAGATGATATGAAAAATCCAAATTGAGACTTGGGATTGAGTTCTTACACATCATATACACAATGAGCAACATGATTTTGTTAAATCCTGAAAAACAAAACAAAATAATCAAATCTTCATTATACTCGCGTTATTAGGCCGAAGCGTGTAGTGTAAAGTGGCGGAGCCCATCTACGCGGCTTAGCGCCAGGACACAGAACGTCGCAGCGGTGCCGCTGGCGACAATGTCAGATTTGACCGGCCTGGGAATCGAACCCCAGACCTCCTGCGCCGATAACGATGTTTTAACTACACCAACTGGCCGGTTTCAAAACAGGTACAAATGTAGTAACATCATTTGAAAAATACGAGTTCACGCAGGGCCAGTTAAATCGCAATTCTTTGCGGCGGACGTGAGCCACTCGAACAAGGTATAAACGCTCCGTTTGCAAGAGTTTTCCGACAAATGCGTCTAACAAAATCGCTCTAGGACAAACTGGCTTCAGAAGATTTGAGACCTAAGCTAATCGAAGTTGGATTACTTCACAATACCAAGTTTTGCTAGCCTGGAAACTGCAACACTTTTATCTACAAAGTCAACCACCGAAATTATTGCAACCAAACGGTTCGAAGTGCTAGACAATTTCGCTTGTGGTTTCTGCCGAAGAATGCCGAAAGTTGTCTAATCTGTTCACTGTAAAAATTCTGAGGCTACGGTTTTATTATTTTATGCAAAGGTCAATTCAAGTGAAAACGCATTAAAGTGAGCATTACAGCCATGTGTTAAAATGTACCTTTTAATTTGCACTGATCGCTGGACTTGGGTTTAGACTGAGGATCTTGCCCGGTGAGAAGATTAAAAAGGTAGAGTAAATTTTTGATTTCAAAGCAACGAACGGTTGCAATTTGCGAAATGAATCTTTTGCAAGCTTCTCGAAATTCACCTCGACGTGCCAGCGATTCCAACAACCAAAACTCCATGGCATAACTGCGAAGAAAGTGAACAAGAAAGTAAAATTTTACAAAACAAGTAAAACTACCGGTCGGTTATGAAGTGGTTAAGACATCTCTATCGGTGCGGAAGGTCTTGAGTTTGATTCCTAGGCCGGTTGAATCGGGCACTGTCGTCAACAGCTTGCCAGTACTGCTGCGACGTTCCTGTGCTGCCCAGGCGCTAAGTCGCGTAGACGGGCCCCGCCACTCGTTACACACTTTTGCGCGATGACATGAGTATAATGAAGATTAGACTTTTAAATAAATGTTAATGTAAGGCGGTAATTTTCCACCGGGATTCCTAAAATTTACATTCAAATCCAATAATCCATATTATTGTATGACACTCCATTCTACTGCACATATAATGCGTAGTGGCGCACCATTACGCATAATTTAAGTATAATAGGTATTTTTGCAGCAAATAAATCTGAACATGAGTATTTTTAACTTTTTTCAATCAAATCATGTTATAGCATAAAACTATGTATTGCTCAAATGCTCATGGGTTCCTTAGACTCTGAAACGTTTCATTAAGCTTCCGCTACCTCAAAAAGGTTGAAAAACACTGTTGTTGCTGATGACACACTTTTTCGTGCCTAGCCAGAAAAAAAACTGATCAAAGTCCCAACTCTTTGAATTTGTCGCGTCGCAATACATCAAACCATAGCCCAGATTTGTAGGTAACAAAATACACAACTTACACTATAGATGAGCCGATAGAAACAGAATTATTTGAAGCTTTGGCAATTTTTACTGCTTTCAAATATCGAGTTATTGCTTGGTACCTAAAAAAACGACCAAGTGTGAAAAAGAAGTTAAGTTGCTCTAACACAGATATCTTTCTGTTTTTGGTGATCAAACAAATTTCTGTGCACAGAGCACCTTCGACTAAAATGTAGCATCAAAATTAGTCCACAACTTTAAAGTTCTGGCAAGATGACTTGAAATGGAAGCTACCCATAAAATATGGACACTATTTGACAATAAATTGCATGCGCTTAAAAACAAACATTTCTAAACAGTAATCCAATAATGATACGTTCTTAAGGTACTGATATTCCAATGAAGATAGTACTTAGATGAAATAATCCCGTTAAAAATGCTGTTAAATGCATTCCTATAAAGTTTTACTTCTTTTCTCTTTTCAACTTCTTCACTCTCATTTCAATTACGAGAGGAACTTCTCTCAAATTATCTCCTCCTTTCATTCTTCCAGTGGTATTCTGACCAATCAGAACCGAGCGTAGGAGAATATTTTGCCAATGACGCATTTCCAAAAATCTTGCACAAATAATAAATAACTAAGGTTGTTTTCAAATTAAATTGAACTAAAAATTTAACAATAATTGAGAGCGGCCGCGCAGTGAGCTTGTGCTCTTCGAGTCAACAGCCCCCGCTGCCACTTGTTACACATGTCAAACGCGATCGACTCCAGCCGCGAATCGAACCCGTCACGGAGGATCTGTCGCTTACGCACGGTACCGCTACACCATGTCGCTGACGATAAAACCGAAAAAATAAATTTATAAAAGCCATCAACACATGTTGTTCAAAAATCTCGTCACTGACCACACAAAACAAATTTTCCAGTTGATTTTCAGCGATTAAGAGAGATAATATACTCAAATTTCGCTCTTGATATCTTTTAGCATGCGTTTAGATTATAACCACATTTAATGAAAGTCCAGAAAAGCAGAACAAGTTCCAGTCATAGTATTACAACGTTCAGAAAAGAATAATATATACCAAAAACAACTTCTTTACTACCTTTTAAAAACGTGTTTAAGATGAAGAGTTTGCAATGACAAGTTGACACATTTCAAAAATTTTTCTTGGAAAGCTAAATCAATTTCATTCTCAGTAAAAACCTTCACTAATTCCCATTCGAAATGTTCATCCAGAATTTGCGGAGGTCTGCACTGGCATGATACAACAGGATTGGCAGGTACCCGTCTGGCAAATTGTACTGATTATGTCACAGTACATAACAAAATACGCAAAGACAAATAAATTTAACGTTCCAAAGAGAGCATTGTTATTTGAAGTAAAAGGAAAACGAAAGTGAGAAATTCAAAGCAGACTGGAGGAAACAAGTAGAACAGAGTGTGAAGAAGAGAATTGGGTTAGAGGTGGAAGAAGCTGCAAATCGGACAAGATGGATAGAGGAAGTGGGAGCGATCGCTGAAAGAATTAGGTGCATCAGGCCACCTTCGGTCACGATGAACACACCAGATTGAAACTAGATGATGATGAAACAAAATAAACACCTTTTTGCGCAATGAAATATTTAATATCACAATTGGCGGGAAAATTGAATACCGGTACTGCTACTCACGTGACATGGTTGAAATCGGCTGGGCGGTGAGAGCAAAGTTCAGAGATGAGAGCTTCGAAGATTACAAGAACACTACACGGTTTGCCGTCGTACTTCGTCAAAGCTTTTTGCAATATGCTCAGAACCACTTGCAGCACAGGCTCATAGCTGAACAACAACAAAAACTTTTAAAAAACTTCATTACTACTTGAAAAAACTTGAACAACCATTTAATTAAGCATCCCACATGCATAAAAAAGTAACTTAAAAAACTAACAGGCACACAACAACGCACGAAAACAAAAATTCTTGCGCAATGGCACAGCACAAAAAACATACTTACTTGAACTTTTTCTTCAGCAAATGCACTGCTCTGCACTGTGCACAAAACATAGCCTCCGATCTTTTTAACTTGTGACACAAACACTGGCATGGTACTAAGTGCATCTCGCATTCAGTGCCTTGCCTATATGTAATATAAGCTTCTTTCAAAAGAATCAAATTTTTCGTCGCATAATCCCCTGCAAAAATAAAGCGTGCTTATTTATTTCAATTAGGATATAGGAAAAACTCACAAACTCAACATTTTTTTACATGAAATGCTTCTTATTCGGCCCAAAAACATGAAAAAATATTGTTGAAAGTACAATTTTTCGTGTTTTTGATTGGGTAAAAGCGAAGTTTTCGGTAAGGATTTGTACCTGCTGCTTTTATTTCTGGAGTTAATTCTTCCCCAGTCAACATATTAATCAACGCGCTCTTCTTCAAATTTCGACGAGCCTTCCAACAACCTGTTTTTGAGTTTGCATTGCAGTGAGGAGACAACTGATCAGTCCATTTCTTACACTAGCGAAATGATAAAAAATTATAAGTGTGGCTAAGCACTGAAGCAACCCAAATCATAGCTGGACGACACATTTTAATGGCTTGCTTTTCCTTTTCCTGTACCGCCTTAAGAGTGTGTTATTTCGTTAACTTTCGTGCGGACAAGGAAGAAGCCACTACTACAGCATATTATGAACGCAAGTTGCGTGTCAATTAAACACTTTGTATATATCCTCAATAAAATATTAAAAATTTCAGATGGTTTTAATATTTTATTGAGGTTATACACAAAGTGTTTAATTTACTAGCAACTTGCTAAATTAGAATTCAGAGCTTCCCTGCTTAACGGTCAGCACTAAAGGGACAGTGTGGAGAACAAGCCGGCAAGTCTTCTTGTTGTGTCGCCGAAAAAAGTACTGAGCGGGACTTAAGCAACTCTTAAGCAAGGTCGTTACAACGCTTTGATTGCTTTTTTGTGATAGGAGAAAAAATATGCAACTAAATACACAAATACAACAAACCATTTTTCAATAAAATTTTGACATATCTCTTAAGCACTAGTATAATTACGAAATTAATACTTACACTATATTCACTATATATACCGGTAGTGAAACTCTAGCACGAAAAGCATAAAAATTCCTACCTCTTTTGCCAACTTATCACAAATATAGCAGTAGCACTTTGAGCAGTAGTTTGTGTTGACGGAGCAAGGAGGTGCATCAATCTTCTCAACCAATCTAAATGAAGCAATCAGTCAACTCATTTGCCAAGCCAAAACTGGTGCTTGCACTTACTTATACGGATGTAGAGGGCAATCAGAACGAATATGAGAAAGAACTGCAGCTTCTTTTGTTCCGACAATTTCAAGATCATCATCAATTGCAATATTCAACTTGGTTTCTGAAGTAAAAATATCTAGTCATAAACACCATCTACATAATTGCAGATAAGCGTTCAAAGAAATTTAGTTCGGTTTTGTATTTTCTTTTGACCTACCACATTCACCACCTATCACAATTTGGTAATCTCATGATAGCATATAATTATAACGCAGAACAATACCGGCTTTTTGCTTGTTATAAAAGGAACGTCAGCAAGAAAATTTTGAACATTTTCGAAGTACTTGAAAGTTTTAAAACTGCTTGACATCACGGTTAGTTTTTTCTAATAAAAGTTTTACAAGTCTTGATCAGACGTCGTTTTCAAAAATACCTCAAAACAACTTCATACAAATATTTAGAAAAAAGCAACAAATAAAAATAAACTGGTACCTCGCATTGCCATGTCTACAGAACCAGCATCATTTTCGGAAGAATCATTATCTGCAAAATCAAAATGATTCACATTTTGTAAAGTAAACAATACACCAGCAGTAAATGCAAAATAAAGTAAAAAATAGCTTGTTATTATCATTGCACATTCCAAAAGTTGTCATGGTTTGCTAGTTTTCAGCTCAATTTCTACCTCTTTAGTTCGCAGATAGAGAAGTGCGGCCAGTAGTGCTATAATTACAGTATTTAATACAGTATCCAAGAGTTAAAGCCAGAAGGTGGATGTTCAAAAGTTTATTGCGTTAAAACTGAGAATCGTTTGGTCCAAGAAAATACCAACAAGCCAGGCTTCCTTCAAAAATATACCCCTAATGAGACAGTAATTGAACATTAAGTATATAATTATTATATTCAGTTCAACTGAAATTTTTAACAGCTCAGATGGCCGAATGGTAAGAGCGTCCGCTTCTGGAGCTGTTTCTGGTCAGTAATGACGAAGTCGTGTCAAACCAATGATATTCACAGCTTTTCTGCTTGACGCTCAGAATGAGACAGTGTGGAGAACAAGGCGGCAAATTTACTTGCTGTGCTCTTGGGAAACGCAGGTAGCGAGATTCCTACATCCTGATGCGGAAGACAGATGGCCAGTAACAACTAAGCGAGCTCTTTATAGTGCTTTCATTGCTTTCTAATGGTAGGAGAATAAATATGCAACTAAATACAAAAAACACAAATAGTTTTTACCAGAATTTCCATCCATCTCACTAGCTGTTGATCCTCTTGGTATTATTGGTGCAGTAGAAGCACTGTTAGTTTGGTGCCGCAATGAAAATACTCTTGAAGCATTTGTAACTTCATTTGGTGTCTTTAAAACATTGCTTGCAATTGGAGCGGAACTATTTAGGTTCAAAGACAAAAAACTTCCAGAAGATTGGGATTTACCCTGTATTAAAGTATGATTTGGTGTCATCAAAGCTTGTGGTGTTGGCAAGACAGGCTCATTGACAACTGAATTTAATGAAGGTAAACATGGAGGGGTAGAAAGCACCACATACTGTTGAGCTGGATTCTCCAGCCTTGCATAGCCCGAAGGCACTGATGGAGTTATGACTGCTTTGTTCATATGACTACGTACAGATTGACCGCATTGCACCTGATTCAACCTGGAGTAATTGCTCACAGGAAAAGCATTGTAAGGTAATGCTAACTGCGACTGAACTGGCGGTGGGGACATCATTCCAGATACCTGTGACTGAGGATTAAACGGAACTCTATAGACAATGCCATGTGGAGTGATATTTACTGCAACTGGTTGATTTGCTTCTTGCAAAACATTTCTATGTTGATTATTTGATGAAGAACATTGTGATAAATACTCTTGAGCTTTTTTGTCCAACGCAGAATACTGAAGATTACAAGATGGAGGATAATTGGATGGTGCTTTACCAGAATACATTGCAACATCCACTGCTATATTTAGCAGCAGTTAAATGCCTTACAGATGAACATAAAAATGCTCATAACTTAGTAATATAATACTAACAGATATTATCTGGAAAAACGAAACACACAGTGTAGTTTTAGAAGTTACCTTTCTCTGTAGAAATTATTATATTTGTTTTCATGATCTTAATAATAGCCGACATAGCTCATACAGATATAGAAAAAAATAGCCAAGCACAGGGCATAGGCTCCTGGTAATTTATGGTTAAGCAACCAGAACGCACTGGTATTTATAAAAACGAAGTATTTGCACCAAACTAAGAAACATGATTATTTTTCACTAGTGGCAGTATTACTTACTCAGTGGTATTGCTAATCTATAGTATATTTCAGTGAGCTTAGTTTGGTACGCTCGACTTTTGATGTAGGCCTACACTATGCCGTAAGTACCTACAATATTGCTAACGTCTATCTGTACTCCGTATAAGCTACCGGTACGTCATAACCAATGATGTTATCAACAGAAGAGTAACTTAATGAGAAAATCAAACAGCCCAAGGCTTGAACACAGTCTACAAATCAAGTTGCATCCTACAGCTTATTAGACAGTTAGATATTCCGTTCATTTCCACTGTCAGTTGTTTACGGCAACTTTATTAAAATCTCCCCCCCAACAGTGAACATCCGAAAAAAAACTATGCAATCAAGACTAGATCTTAAAGTAGTCTTTGCTATGTATATTACTTAATCTTTTTCTGCTAATGTGTTTTTGTGTTCACAGTTAATCAACTTAGCGCATCACATCGTACTTCATTTGCACACTTTACCGTACCAGCTGTAATCTTTCCATGCTGATTACTGCATGGTTAATTTGCGCAAGGAGTTGGTTTTTTAGTACTAATAATTGTTTCCACGCCTTGCAAGACATTATTAGTTAATTACGTACTTTTCTGCTTTTAACCGCAGCACCAGTTTTGTGTATATAAGCAGCTGTGTTTTACTGCATTATTAGTTCACCTCTTCACCAAACCACTTTGTGCTAATTAGGAATTGGGATAACCTAATTTACTAACTTGCTTCGAGTAACCATAGTTGTAAAATTCCTATTCTATCAATTAGTCTGTTTCGTGTGCCTTTATTGTTAATTATTGTTTGTACTTACAGTAGGCGATATTGTTAAGTCCTGACTTTTTAGTTAAAGCGCCTTAAAACCACTTTATAATAATAATAATAATGCAGTTCACCTCAGTTCATTGTAACTTGAATTTATGCCTATTTGACCTTGCGGAATATAACAGATAATTTGGCGACGAGGATGGGATGCTAATTTGAAGCTCTACATTTTTGATAAGAATATTTTAAAGTCGTATGAACGTCAATCTGGTCCAGTATGAAACTGATCGACCTTATGCCAAAGCAGATGGAACGTCAAGCAGAAGAGTTGGAACATCAAGCACAGCGGTACGAGTAGCAACTTGAAGTTCAAAGCAACAACTGAAACGTCAAGACAGGGTACGAGCAGCAACTTGAAGTTCGAGAACAGCAACTGGAATCCAGAAGACGTAACTGGAACAGCAGAAGTCAACCACAACTGGAGGTTATTTTGAAAACAATTGGTAAACCTGAACCTGTTGTTTGCAAGTCCAACCAACGTTTCCAAAGCTCTTTCCCAATCTCAATACAATTATAGTCAAATCCAGATAGAAGCCTTGACTATTATCTTCGAAGTCAAAAGTTTCTTCAGTACTGGTTCACGCAGAAGTTCATTTTGATCACTGATCACAAACCCTCACTAGCAATTTTGGTCGCAAGAAGTCATCGTTGGCTATGGTAGCCAACCACTTAGTACATCGGGCATTATTCCTCAACCTATGCGACTTTGACATGGAATTCTGCAGGACTACCCTTCATCAAAACGCAGATGCATTGAGTCGTTTTTCTCAAGAAGATAAACATTTGATGAGGAGGAGAGTTCAAGTGGACGTTGATGTTGTTTGTGCAATTAACACTCTTACTTTACAGGTACAAGTGCCTGATTCTGCTGCCCTACAAAGAGAGACTGCTGAGGACCCAGTCTTGGCCAAAGTGCTCCGCTTCACTTGAGGTGGATGGCCGCACAAAACTGATGATGTCAAGCTGGAAAGTTCCGAAAATCAGCCGATTCCTTTTCATCTCTGCACGGATGTCTATTGTCTACATTATGGTACCAGGGTGGTTGTTCCACTCGGTGTTACTAAATAGTACATGTCCGCGATGTCCCAAATTGCAATGTCAACGATGTCCCATGTTGCGATCGATCGCCATTTGGGACATCGCGGACATCGTGGACATCGCGGACATGTACTATTTAGTAACACCGTTTTGAAGAAGGCAATTGTGTTTGAAGTGAATGGACCACAAAAGCGAGGACGGCCAAAGGAAACATGGAAGAAACAAGTCGAAGAGAATATAAAAAAGATTGGGTTGAGGGTGGAGGAAGCTACAGACCGCGCGAGATGGAGAGAGGGAGTGGAAGCGATTGCTGAAGGAATGAGGTGCATCCGGCCACCTTCGGACACGAGGAAAAACCAGATTAAAACTGGATGATGATGATGATGAAACCACAGTGAAATTTAAATTTCCACGGTAAAGTTGTAGAAAAATAATTCAACTAAACTTTGGTGTCATCAATTCTGAGTGGAAATGACATCTTTGCAGCAGAAATGTGATTACGTCATAAAATTCTCCAATTCAGGAAGTTTTTACTCATTTGAAACTTCATTTTTTTCCTAATTTGGAAAAGATTTCCATAACATGGTGAAACTGTGAGAACTCCAATCTGATAAATTATACGTACCGTCAACTGGGGTTACTTTGTACACTGGGGTAACTTTGAACACTGCGGGGTAACTTTGTACTCTATTGTGAACCACAAAGTCTGCTTTCACAGAAAAGCGTAATGGGTGGCGTAGGTGTACCGTTGGTAAAGCTTTGTCAGATTTGGTCGACGCGGATCCAAATCTAACCAAGGTAACTTGCGCCATAGTCAAGAATGGTACCGGTAACCAATTTATAAATTTGCCAGTTCACATCACCAAAAAAGGGCAATCCAATTTAAATCACGAGCGGATCTTTCATTTCCCTACAATAGACACAGCACTTCTATTGTAATTACTATATTATTTGCATTATCAAATACCTCACAAATTTCACTCTCACCACATTCACCAGCCTCGTGTAAGTATATGTCATTGCAACCAGCCAAGCCCTGGATCAAATCCAATAAGTTAAATCGTTTGATCATTAATATGCGTACGCTTTCGATCGGCCATTCCCCAACTCAATCTGAAAAAAGCCTACACACGCTCCCCATGCTTCTTGCACGCCCACACCCCCTTCACTGGTCCTGTCCTCAGTTTTACAATTTTTGATTTGGAAGCTCTGCGAAAAAACAAGTGTACAAAGTAACTCCTTTAGAGGGCAACTTTGAACAGTTTAAAGTTAGAAATTCATTGCTTATGGAACTTGGTGAAGTGTACAAAGTTACCCAAAATCGGGGCAACTTTGTACACAATAAAATATTATTTTTCTTGCCACGCTTGAAGTCCGTGTAAAAAAATTAGTATAACTTTGGATAGCTCCAGTCCCAAGTGTCAAGATCCGCACAAAAAAAAACTGGTCAACCGGTAGCATCAGAGAGCTAAGTTCTCACAAAGGGAAAAAATGTACAAAGTTGCCCCGGTTGACGGTAGCTGCTAATACAGACAGTAAACAAGCTCGACTCTTTTAGATAATATAATGCAGTGATGAGGTAGCCTAGTCTACCAGTAGTGATCATAGGCTGAAGTTAGCTTCACATTTCGACAGTGTGATGTAGTCTACCGGTACAGCTCTCTAGGCTGGACTAGTCTTTATCATACAAAAGTAATTTGTGTTTGTACGTACTGTAGTAAGGTACAATACAACTGAACTGTGATATTATAAAAACTTCCAGAAGTGTTTAATAACTGGGCCCTATATATTTCAAATGTGCTGACAAACTTCACAACTATGTCACTAGATCAATTTTTAAGAAAAACTATTTTCTTCAAAGAATGAACTCATAGTGTAAGCAACAGTGTCCCCTCTAGGATTTTGACTAGTGCAAATTTGCCCAACTGAAAAATCATTGAAATTTTTGCCCAAAGATTTTACTACTTTGAAGACCCCTTTTACAACTTTTTGCATTAAATTTGCTTTTCAAAGATACAAGCTACAGTCTTGCATTAAAATATTCAAGTTTTTTGTTGAAGTTTTTCAGTTTTGCATTTTATAATATTAATTTCTGGTTCAAAATCAGTAAAATTTGCCCAAAATTTCGCATTTTTTTTAAATTTCTCACTCTAGAGGGAACACTGGTGGGAAATTTTCATGTTTTTGTATGGGGACAAAAATTTGAAATAACATTCTACTTAAAACTAAATTGTTATCTAAATTCACCTTCAATAAAGTAATAAAGAAGAATTCGATAGACAAGTATTAATCATAGTAAAACTGGACAGTTTGATTAGGTGACCATGAAATGGTCTTTCATCGTCCAGGCTACTCAATAGCTCGCATACTGGTCTATATAATTTTTTTATTTTATTAAAAAGCTAGCAATTTTTACCAGTTGTTTGAAACTTATTAATTGCGATTATTCCTTACTGCACTGTTAAGTAAGCAAAATAAAAGTTGTTGTTGTTGTTATGTAGTACTGGTATATATAGTGGTATATGGTGCACTGTTCCCTCTAAGGTGCAAAATTTGAGAAAAATGAGAAATTTTGGGCAAAATTTTCCAATTTTTCTTTAAGCTTGTCAACTGTAATGGTGATTATTGTCTGAATTTGAATCAAAGTGTAGCCTACCATATTTTGGCACAAAACATAAGTTACTGGTATATACTCTGGAACTCAACTTTGTGGCAAAAATTGTAGGGGGGTTGAAGAAAGTTTGATGCATCTTTGGGCAAATTTTTCATGAAAAAAACTATATTTGGGCTATTTTACACTTACTAAAAACTTAAAGGGAATGGTGATATAGCATATCAATATCTAAATAGGCTATGTATTATCGGTACTTACTGGTTCTCAGGTGCAGCACCTATTATGCATATCCTGCTTTAGTGCTTAGTACCACTGTACCGGTAGAACTAAAAACTGTATGGGACCATATGGAAAGGATATGAGACCTCAGTCCCATATGGTTATTGGTTTTACCCCCACTGTACTGGTTCCAGTAGGGCTAGTACATGGTGGTGGGTAATGCTTTATGGGTCATTAAACCTTGCTACTCTAGTCCATCATGCTACAATTGCAATGGTGTACCAGTATCTTCCAGTACCAATATATACTGTAGTAGGTCTACCTGTATATACTGACTTTGGATGTTTGCAATATTTTGCGTTTTTGATTGTGATGTAGTGCAGGGCTGGGCAAACTACTGCCCGCAGGCCGCATGTGGCCCGCAAGACCATTTTATGTGGCCCACAGGCACTTACAGAAATATAAACTTCTGCTGTGAATCAAGCCAAAGATCAACCTTTTTTTTGCTCCTCACTGACTTTTAGTGGAAAATCAAACATCTGAGGGTGTGATGACGTTTCTTTTGCTCTTCACTGATTTTTAGTGGAAAATAGGACGTCTAAGGACGTGTTTAGGTTTTTTTTTGTTGCCCTTCCAATCTGTCCGACCCTCGGCTTCAAAGTTTTTTCCAATGAGGCCCTTTGTGTGAAAAGTTTGGCCACCCTTGATGTAGTGGATGTTATCTGCAGACGTTTTGAGCACATTTCTCTCTGACTTATATGTATGTACCGACTGCTGACCCTGCACATTACTGGCGTCACTTCAGTAATATGACCTGTTAAAATCATGTGCTGCGTTCTTTGTGCTAGATTTGTGATGTGACAGATAAACTACTGACTAAGAGAGCACAAATTCATTTTGCAGTTTTCCTTTTCATATTGCCTGTACTAGTATGTATACCAGGTCGACTATCAGTATACCAGCAATAAATCTATTATATATCTTTGAAATTGTCTTCGTTAAATTCATTCTCGACACTATGTTTCAGGAATAACATTTGCTTTGTAAAATTTGGACAGAATATCAGCAGTGTATTAAAAATTCTTTAAAATTAAATTTAGTTTTTCGCTTGCTTTTCAAATTTGTGGCAAATCAAAACTGTTTTCATTATGGATGATAATTTTGAAAGAGTGCTGCTTGTGAAACCCAGCTGTTTTGTTTATCGTCTTCCTCCACGACCTTCCAATCGAGGATACAGAGCTGCCGATTGGGGCCTTGATAAGCCATCATGGACTGGTCGAATGAGAATAACTGTTAAATCAAACTGCCTTGAAATAAAGCTTGAAGATAAGACCACTGGGGAATTATTTGCAAAAGCACCAGTTGAGGAGTACCCAGGATTATCTGTGGAGTCAGTTACAGATTCTTCAAGATATTTTGTGCTGCGAATTAAAGATGATGGCGGTCGCACAGCATTTATTGGAGCAGGTTTTGCTGATAGAGGCGATGCTTTTGATTTTAATGTCACATTGCAAGATCACTTCAAAAGAGTAAAAGTTGAGGAATCAATTGATTCTGCTGTTGACAATCAGCCCAATCTAAATTTGGGTCTCAAAGAAGGTCAAACATTTACTATAAAGATTGGAAACTCTGCTGCTAAGCCCAAACCTAAAGCAAAAACCAGTGGAGGAGCTTTGCTCCCCCCTCCTCCAGGCCCAGGAGCTATACCAAAACCAAAAGCAGAGGAATCTAGTTCAGCCACAGAATGGGGCCAGTTTTCTAGTTCTGGCTCATCTAATAGTGGCTGGGTCCAGTTTTGAATTAATTTAAACATGTATTTCATATAGTGCAATCATCCTTCGTTCTTGGAGCTCTGTAAACCCCAACTTTGTTGTCTATTTCAACACTTAACTCTATTTTCCGACTAATGGCAACTTACCATTTTGTGTATCATTGTTTTTATGAACTAGTGCTTTACATGCACAGTATATATGTAAACACTTATATATCTTCTACATTTCATTCTCTAATTTAACAATAGAAGAAACTGTGTTGACCAATGAAACAAACTAATCTTTGTTGCCACCTTGAATTAAATATGTTGAAAAAAGTGCTATAAACTATTTTAGTACCCATTCGCTATTGTATTGTATGGGCGATTTTAGGTACTTCATGGTCTCATATGTCTGAAATCCAAAACATGGGATTATTCTTTTCCTAAAAAGCATTATTTAGCTATAGTTTAATGCAATTTTGCTTCAAACGAAGCAAAAACTAGAAATAATTGCTACATATTTTAAAGAAAGACAGGACGGTTTACTTCGGTAAGCAATTGGGATTTAAGAGGGCTGCCCCTAACACTCTTTAAAAACTTAGGGAGTTCCCTGTTAGAGTGATTTGGCGGAAATTGCATAGAGGGCAGTATGTTTAACAACGTAACTGATGATAGAAGATAAGCTGTAAAGAGAATTGATTACTCAATTTGTGTTGTTGTTCTTTTTTGAGTATGAAAATGCTCCGATTCATGAAATAAGTGTTTTGTTTTTGCATAGCCCCCTTTGTGTATTTCCTTCAACTAACCTAAGTTTATTGACAATAGCATAATAACAGTGTTAAAGAGATTCTGAATAATTAAATTTTGAAGCAATAATACTAACCTACTTGCGATGTGTAATTTAGTTCTTTTAGGACAGTGAGTATTTCTTAATGATAAGTTATGATTTTTTTTGAATTGGTTGGTGTGAAATTGAAAAAATATTGAATTTCAGTTTGCCGCTTCAAACGTTATTTGCTGTCCCAACAATTGATAATATCTATAGTAATTTTGCAGTACCAGCAAGTTTATTCGCCCTGATTCAATCCCATCTTTTGAAGTTGCTTTTCAAACAAGCTTTTGTTGGCATTATCGCGTGCGTTCATGCACGATTTGTATTTGTACCAGTGCTGTCGTAACAAGCAACATTGTAGCTTGCATTATGCTATTGTCTGTGCATTCACTTTGAGTCTGTCCTCTTGTTATATAAAAATGATCAAAAATTCATGATGTTGTGTCACTGCCTCCCACCAGAATGCCCCTTGAACTAAAGAAAGAAATAGCAACAGACCGGTTGCAAATTATTCGAACCGAAAAAAAAAAGTATTAGAGTAGGAGCTGACCTGAAACATTCGCTTGAAGTCAAGAGCTAGTCAAGTTTTTGAACATACTTCTTCGCACTGTTTACTGCCCCTCTGCTTGAACTATTGAGACGCTAAACGAATACGTCACATACGAGCGTTTTTTTTTTTTTTTCTTCCTAGGCAAATAAAACGTTTGATTCGCATTAACAGGCAGCAGGCTTTGAAATTCTTGCGAGTCCTGAGCAGTGGTTAGCGTAAAAAATGGGTCTAGAAAGCATTTTGTTTGTAGTATCAGTGACGCAGGGTTTTCACCTGCACGGATTCTCACTCAGCTGCATTTGCGCAACAATAGGTTAAGGTGGGGTAGCGAGCCCACCTTAAGCGACTTTTGTTCTCTCTCCCGGAATGCAAGATTATTTGATCTAATTTTTGTTTTGGTTAATCTTAGGGTTCAGGGCTATCTACTCCAATTGTCATTTTTAAAAAATTTGCGCTCAGGCTAATTTATTAAAGTTTGAAAGAAAAAAACTCATTTAGCCTACCCCATATAGGTTAATACGCCCACCCCAAAATGCCAAAACGCCTACCGGCGGGGTTTTACGAACACGGACACCTGACGGCGAAAAACAGCTCTGTGCGCTGTATCGCAGCGAAAATGCGCTTCGTTCGCTGAATAATTTGACAAGACTCGAAACAGGCTCACAGCGGGGAGTAGGTTCGGTTAGTAAGAGTTGGGTTCGGTTAAAAGAGTTAGGTTTGGTTAGGGTTAGGTTCGGTTTGGGTTCCGTTCGGTTAGGGTTAGGTTCGGTTAATTAGAGTTAGTAAGTTCCACGTGGCGAAAGTTCTTGTTAATAAATTAGGTGTTTTCGGCGGTCAGTTGTCGTGTACCGGGGTTTTACCCGTACATCTCAAAACTTTTATTTTTCCACAATCTAAAGATAATGAATAAAAAAGACAATGTTTATTGACAATTTTTACCTTTCTATTAAAGATTATTGCAACAAGAACTAAGAAGAAAAACGATTTTGAGACCAAGAGGATATAGGCTATTTCAGAAATGCTCAATAAAACGAAAAACATTCAGGCTTGCAAATGGGCAATTAGGCATAAATTATGTACCTTAAACGGCATTCACTCAAACGAAAACGTCGAAAATCAGTTTAATTGCTCTGCTCTTCATCCAATTTCAGAAATAACATCGAATTCGCAGTTGGGACAAGTAGCCTAGACTAAAGAGGCTTCTTAATATAAACTTTAAGATACCAGTTTTGGCACAAGTAGCAACGAACCTGTTGAAGGTTCCAGGGGAGCTAAAGGGTCTCAAGTCCTCTCTAAAGCTAAGTTTTTGCTCTTTTTTGCTGTTGCTTTTCTTTGGAGAAGTTCGTCCTTACAGAGAAAGTAGGCAAAATCACTAGGTAATAGGCGAGGCACTTAATAAATAATTTAATAGAATTGGCTTCACGAAATTGTAACATTGCCATGTCAATTGTTATTTTGTACGATCAAAGTTGAATTGTCTTCATATTTTACCAATGGGGCAATCGCTGCTTCCTGGGGTGAAACGCACATTAGGGCGTTCTGCCATGGCCGTAGCCACGGAGGGACTATGGGGGGTTAAGCCCCCCCAGAATTAATTTTAGCCACCTCCCCCCCCAAAAAAAACAATTCGTGTCAAAACGATGACCGTATATAATCCCACTGGTTTATAATTATTTTGTTTCAAGATAGCCTATCTGTTTCAATCAATGTTAGGTTTAAGTTTAAATCTCGAGACAAATTCCTCATTCGTATCCTAATACTAAAAGCAGAAGGGGTTTCAATTTTCACCGTAAGATAGACTGATGTCTGAGTGTGGTGCATTTGGACATGACGCAGTTAACGAAGTTTGCATTATGAAAACACAGTCGCTGATCATGAGCAACCGCAATTGGATACGCTTTTAACTTTGCTGTAAGAATCGTTATGAATTTTTTTTTGTTGTTATTTTGTGCGCTTATCTGATTAACACGTTTTAATTCTCTTCATCATTCTATTTCTGCTTAGGATTGTAAGTTTTGAGAGTATTAGCAGTACATCGTCGCAAATTTGTTACTTGCGTTTTTTGTTTCCGCGAGCAAATTCTTTCTGCATAAACCTTTTACTTGACTGAAATTGATCTGCTCAGTGCTCATATTTGGGCAGTGGCGTAACCAAAATTGCCCCCCGCCCCCCCCTGTAAAATGTCTTGCCCCCATTGTAAAATTGTACATAAAAGTTATATTTTTCGCGTTTTCTCAAAGCTTACCAGATCAATGAAGTTGCGGAAGAAAGTTTTCGATTTCCTCCGTGTAACAGTGTGTAAACTATGCGAGCGCAGGTTTCCTGCTGTAAAAGTGATAAAATAGTGGTAGTCGCCACTGCCGCGCTGCGGGAAGTTGTCAACGTTGTTTTGTTATGAATTTATCTAATTACTGCTGCATCTTGAAGTCTTGTGTGTCGTTTTTTGTAATGAACCGCGAAAACTTTAAGCAGGCTTTCTTTCTGTCTTAAATTTTGTCGTGGTTTTAAATTTTCACGTGATCCTTCATGTTATTATGTCTTTTGATAAAAAGTCATAGTCGGTCTGAAATTGCCTTACTTTTTTTTCAATACAATTCTATAATCATCACAAAAACAATTATTACAACAATAGCAGATTCAGTCAGAACACTATACTGACAGTAGTCCAAGCCAGCGCGTTATATTTTGACGTCATTACTTATGATGTCATTAAACTGTTGCCCCCCCCCCCCCCTTGAACAAGGCTTGCCCCCTTGTTGCCCCCCCTGTAAAATGAACCTGGTTACGCCACTGTGTTTGGGAAGCAATAAAAATAAAAAATCAGGAAAAATTTAGGTTGATTTTCAGTCCCCCCCAGAGCCGCAGCAGCCGCCCCCCAAACCCCCCCAATTGGGGGGCCTCACTGCCAAAAGGGACCCCGAATTGTCTTGAAGGACCCAAAGTTGCATCAATTCAAAAACAAATTTTGCTTTGCGAATCGCGTTGAATGGGATTTTTTGGGCTCAGATTCTATATATTTCAGTTTTAAAATTTTTCGCTATCGTTTCTTTTCAAATAGCGTCATAAACTGCGTAATGATGTCATAAACAATACACTGTGTGTAAGAGTGCGCGTAGGACTTGAAAAAGGAGGCCGGTGCAAAGTTGGATGCAATCATTTTTCAAAGTTTAAATTCAAAATCATTCCTTTTGAAAAAATTGAATTCAAATTCATTAACACCTTGTGAGCAGATTTAAAATTTTATCTATTTATTTATTCGAAATTTTATTCTCCTATCAGGAAAAAGCGACGGAGCGCTATACGAGCTCGCTTAGGAGTTGCCGACCATCGGTCTACCACACTTAGATGGGGTAATCCCATTTAGTGCCTTTCCCAACAGCACAACAAGCGAACTTGCCGGCTTGTTTCGCACTATCCATTTTGCTGAACGTCAACCAAAAAAGCTGTGAATACCAATTTTCAAGTCATTGGTTTGACCGGACTCGAAATTGAACCCCGAGTCCACCAATCTAGAAGCAGATGCTCTATCCACTCGGCCATCCGATCGGTAAAATATATTCAATCCTACCCTATTTCTGGGTCAGCAACCATAATCTGACACCGAATACGAAAGTCCATTGAAAAAGGATTTGCTAGTTTGAAAACGTGTGCTTTTGAAATGGCGCAGGAATTGGACATTGGTCCGGTATTCCTCAATCAAAAAAGAAAAAAAAAAAAAAGAAAATGAAAATAGAAAAAGAGAATGTTTAGTTACGATGCAAATCTATATCGTACAGCTTCTGAGAGAGAGATTCAAAACAAACTTTTTAAAACAACTGGTGGACCAGGCTAATATGTCCATACTAGAAAGTTTTAAGCTGACGTGTGATGTCGCTTCTGTCTTTGCATTGCTGTTTACACCCAGCAGCTTCGTGCATGAACAGCCATTGTCAGCAATATGATCTGGCAGTACCGCACGCAGGTTCAGATTCTTTGCGACGGGTTCGATTCACGGCTGGAGTCTATTGCATTTGATATTTATATCGGATGGTTGCTGATTAGAGCGGCACAAGCTCGTTTGGCAATCTCCCTTCAATACCGTTGAACTTTTAATTCAATAGTAATACCTGTAAGTGCTCGCTTGCCTTGCTCCTCGAGTTTACAAAATGCGTTGTTACTGTTACCAGTGCTGAACAAAGCTTCCTAAAACTGAAACTCATTAAAACGTTTATTACATCTAATATGGCAAACAGCAGACTATCTTTTTTCTTTCCATTTGTTGGCGTTTTTATCCACCTATCACAGAAAGCAATGGGGCGCTACACGAGCTCCCTTAGGAGTTGCCGGTCATCTGTCTACCTACCGCACTTAGATGGGGGAATCTCGTTAAGTGTTTTTCCCAATGGCACAAGCAAACTTGACGGCTTTCTTAACACTATCCCTTTAATGCTGAATGTCTAGTAGGGAAGCTGTGAATACCAATTTTTAAGTCATTGGTTTGACTTGACTAGTGATCAAACCCTCAGTCTATTCACTCCTTCTGGATCAGAAGCACACGCTCTATCCACTCGGCCACCCGATTGGCTTTTCGCTGGCCATGTTGTCAATCGAAAGTAAATGCGCCCGATCTCCAGATTATGATGCTGTCAAAAGAGCATCTGTGTACGAAAAAGTGCGCTCTAGCTAGAACGGAGGTTTTCAACCTATTGGCCATGGCCCAACAGTGGGCCACAGCATGGTTTTCAGTGGGCCACAGAGCTTGACTAGAAAGCGACATCAGCATTCCCTAATCATGCCATCACGTTGACTTTGTACCTTTTAACAAAAGTTGTTGGGCCATCATCATATTTTATCATTTTAATGGGCCATGAGCAAAAAAAGGTAGAAAAACCCTGAGCTAGACGATTTTAATGGAAAATGAATTGGGTGTAACAAACTTGTCTTAAAATTACACCTATATTTTTACACAGTGATAACGCGTTATACGGACTATGGTTATATGTTTTAGTTTTACCATAGTATTCGCATTGTGGTGAGAAACTGAGTTATTACCCCTGGAAAAACCTAAAACAATTCATATCGAAAGCTAAGTATTGGGGCCCTTGAAAGGTTTTTTTGGGGGGGCCCAAAGTTGAGCTACTACGGCACTGAGCCCCCCCAAAAAATATTCAGCCCCCCGAAAATGTAGAGGCTGGCTACGGCCCCGCGTTTTGCTCTCGACACCTGGTGGGCGTCTTTTCCCAAACGCTGAAATTGATTTTGGCAACAAACAGCTCAGACTGTTCACGTTGACAGCTGATCTAACTATGTGCAATTCTTACTATATGAAAGACTAAAATCAGCTCACTGTTTCTTTTTGCTAGAATCAATCAACTACTTTGCTGACCAGGGATGTGCGGTCAGGGGAGATAGGTGAGAAAAAACATAGCGAAGCAACAATAATTTTATCGCCGAATAATAATTAATGCGTAAAAAAAACAAATCATTTTGTATTAAATGGTTGTGTCTTTGGCAAACGATACAGTTGGGAGTTGGTTAGCAATTTTATTACAAACAATACAGCCAAGATACAGCTAAAAATACTTGGGCGGACGTTTCGGCTCACATCTGGTGCCATTGTCAACGCTAAAAAGCTTACGTTATGCTGGGTCTTAAGCCATGATGCAAAAAAGAGGGAAACTGAGACAGAACCTGGAGAAGTGCTAGTAGGTCACGTGTTAAATAGGTGGAGTGGAAAGGCTTAAGACCAAGCATAACGTAAGCTTTTTAGCGTTGACAATGGCACCTGATGTGAGCCGAAACGTCCGCCCAAGTATCTTTAGCTGTATGTTGGCTGTATTGTTTGTAATAGAATGGTTATGTCTAGTCTCTTGAAATATCTGTTGACGCCAGTTATTTTGCTGTCATTTATTTTCCTGCATCCCGTCGTTGCTCCAGTGGTTTTGATGACGTTATTAGCACAGAGAATTCACGTAGCTTTTCGCTCAAATACACGTGTGACGCAACGTGAGGCAGCAGCCGCAGGACGAGATCTGGCTCTCTTCTAGAGCAAAATTTGCATAAACTTTTTAGAGCGCGCTGTTTTTTATTTTTTCTCCTCGAGTCTTTATGTTCCCATGCTAAATTCAACACCATTTGCGGTAAGTCTCAAAAAATTGTGACGTCACTCAGACAAACGCGCATTGCCCAACGATGTAAGCGATATAAGGCCTGCAGTTAGAAGCAGAGCCGAAACTAGGCAATGCGGGCCCCCTCTGAAATCATCTTTCGGGGCCCCCTAAAAATTCTTTCTTGGATGGTGATACAAAAGAGCGAGCCCCGAAGGGGCGATGCCAAGCTGGGGGTGTCTGGGGGCATGCCCCCTGAGAAAATTTTGCTGAATTTGACCTTATTTTGGAGGCTTTTTGTGCGTTTTGAGCCTTCAAAATTCCTCAGTTTTAACAAGGTTTAGTAGTCTGTTTAACTAGGTCCCTTCCAAACCCACTAAAATAATTCTGCAAGCAAACCCTACTCTAACATTTTGCTACCTATGCGAAGAAAAAACGTTTTTAAGGCATGTTTTTGCGCCTTTCACTTGAGGATGAGTGGCCCTTGTACAGTGGCGTACGCAGGATTTTTCAATGGGGGGGTTCAGTGACGTCACATCGTGATGACGTAAAAATACCACAATCAACCTATAGTAGTTCAGAGGTATTAAAGTGCATCGGATTGTAATGTTTTTAGTCTAAATTATTTGCAGCTACCATGATTAAGCTATATAATGCCATAACGAAGGAAACAATCCAGATATTTCATTCACACTATTGCTTGATTCTTCGCGCTTCGTTTAAGGGGCGAAAAGGTTTCACAGAAACTCAAGATGTTAATCCGTGGTTAAAAATTTACTGAAAAAATTTTAGTTGACCTCATTTTTGGGCCATAGGAAGGTTAACTGACTAAAGTAGGCTATAGCTTTCGCAACGTCACAAACAGGGTGTAGCCGGGAGGGAAAAACAAGTTATTGCTTCCCTCCTAAAAAATCTTTTTTCAAGAACCAACATTGATACAAACAAGGCATATAAATCTTGATACAAACATTTAATATGCACTCATTATGAAAGAGGCAGTATCCAGTATCCCCTGTCTGGAAAAGTGAAGACAGTGAAGCATGAGAACAAACTGTCCTCCCTACCGAAACGTTTTTAAACTACAATACAGCGAGTTTAATGAAACGAGTACAGTGATGGTTTGGTTTTTTAAAAAATTTTGTGTGCAGCCATAGTTACTGCAGTGGAGATACACCGTATTTAAGGAAACTCCTGCTTACTAATTGCTTTGCAGCAGCGTCAATGACAAAATTGCAGTTCAAGCGAAACGCATCGGAAAAGTTGGAATACCAGTATTGTTGCATCGCATCATAATAAAAGTTTCTCGAAATTAAATTAGGAAGTTGGGCAGCACAAAAAAAAAAGCATAACAGCAATTTCGTTAAGCTCCGCACGAAGAAAAGCCGGTTCGTCTCAATAAAGAAAGGATTCATTTTTTCTGCAATCGCCGATCGTCAACGTCAAGCGCAACGCACCAGAAAAGCTTGACTACCGGTATTTTGCATCACGATAAAAGTTTTTCAAGGTTATATAAGGAAGTTGAATAGCACACAAAAACATGATAATTGATAGCAATTTCGGCAATCTTTGTATGAAAAAAGGCGGATCGTTTCAAAAAGGGAGGTTTTCATCTTTTTTAGTCGTCAATCGGGAGGGGGTTTGACCCCTGAAACTCCCCCCATGCGTACGCCACTGCCCTTGTATGCTACTAAACGTTTGTTTGCTAGTTTTGCAACTGCTATTTTTCGAAAAATTTGCAGGAGTCCCGTATGGCCAAAAGTATAAACATGGTATGGGGGCCCCACATCGCGCGAGTTAAGACAAAAAATATATTGAATCTTAGAATATGCCTATTTAAGGCACCTTTATCATACTTTGAGTAAATAGTACTACGTACTGACCATTTACGGGGCCCCCTTTTTGTGCGGCCCCCTCCCCCGGTTGATGGGTTCGGGGGGCGCTAGTTTCGGCTCTGGTTAGAAGTTAAGTTAATAACTAGGGCCGGCTAAAGTGAATAAAGTCAAATTTTTTTCAGGACCTTATTACATGATCAAACATGCACAAACGTTCGTTTCAGGCGTTCAGGAGTCTGTTTTACACAATTATTATTTGAACAAATACACAATGGTGTTTTGGTAGATTTTAAATAACTTGATACAAATTGAATGAAGAATTAGTATCGACTTTGATGGACTCTTTGATACTGAATTATTAATAAAAATCTCAAGGCACAAACAAACGAAGGGCCACCTACAGTTTTCACGCCAGAACTCAGGGCAAGACAAAATAACTCCACTCTTTTCAAGTGGATTAGTACAAAAGCTAAGACTGGCTGTGTGGTTGTGATTTAAAAAACTGTCTTTCTGTTTTCCCTGTCTCATTGTTCTCAGCAAATTATACTGTTCGGACTAAAACATGATTTTGTGAAGTTAAGAATGTACCAAGAAGTATGAGAAATCGACCGCTCACATTCAAATCCAAATCGCTAGACGTTTATAACAGCTCAGATGGCCGAGTGGTATGGAGGCGTCTGTCTCTTGAGCTGTAGACTCGGGTTTGATTCCGAGTCGGGTCAAACCAATGACTTTAAAATTGGTATTCACAGCTTCCTTGCTTGACGCTCAGCATTAAAGGGACAGTGTGGAGAACAAGCCGGCAAAATTGCTTGTTGTGCCGTTGGGAAAGGCACTTAGCGGGATTCCCCCATCTTGGTGTGGTAGACAGATGGCCGGCTACTCCTTTGCGAGCTCGTATAGCGCATTGATCGCTTTCTCGTGATAGGAGGATAAATATGCAACTAAATAAATAATATATATCCAAACCTGATTTCGTTTAAATGAACTGCTGAGAATTAACATGAGACCTCACAGTTCCGAAGTGTAACCAAACGAGAAATTTTATCCCTTTTTCGCGTGGGGAGACAAAACATGCAAGACAAAACATCTCTTACAATTTTGTCATGCAAGTGAAATTTTTAAAACTTGGTGCGCTAAAACCACTAGACATATCGTTTTCAAATTTTATGATTTTTCTGTTTCGGCGTTTGGCTTAATTTCGTTATTTCAACAGCTTTTCTTTAAAAGTTCCCATTGGAAATCGCTTCGAAGAAGGGCATCTTTCACAGCTGGGAAAAATCTCCATCGAAATGGAAAGACTTCACCAGCTACCGGACGGTACGGAATAATAAAGAGATGTCAACAAAAAAGTGATAAATAGATATCATCAGGCCTGCAAACTCGATCGAATTTTTTTCGAGTTCAAGTTCGAGTTCAACCTATTTTAGCAAGTCCGAGTTCAAGTTCGAGTTCTCTAATTTAATTATTTACGAGTTCAAGTTCGAGTTCGACAAAAATAAGCTTTTTCGAGTTCAAGTTCGAGTTCAGGCAGATGAATATCCAAAATCGAGACAACTTTTTCACCGCCGTTACTCATGCGATTGAAAAAATACAAATATTTCGCTCGTGTAGTAGGTTCAAGACTATACCTCAGCTGTTTAGTGCCATCGAAATTGTCTGTGTTGTGGTCACAATTGCACAACAAGCTATATTTCGTAGTGTTCTTTTATTTCTTTTCAACAATTTAAATATCTTTCTAATGAACTCGAACAGTTTTATTCAAGTTCAGAAAAATTTTTTTTCCAGTTCAAGTTCGAGTTCGACAAAATGATCGAGTTCTTTCGAGTTCAAGTTCGAATCGCAGCCCTGGATATCATGGTGCAAAAAGATGGACATATGGATTTTGTAAATAACAAATAAATGTAAAACATTCCATGAAGTTGTATTTTAATTATTAGGGCGCTACTTTTATTTGTTCTTAAATACTAGCTTATGAATAAAAATTGCTGGTGTCATGATGCTAAAATAGGCTAAACAATGCCTAGCCAAACACGAATCTCACCGCACGTCACTGTAGCTGACCCAAACCTAAAATTTTTAAAAGATTATAATTTTGCCACCAAAAATAAACTTTATAATTTAAAACTTAAGTACCCAACGTTCTCCGACCTAATTTCTTGCAAATGTTCAGTAACAGGATGGCTTTCCTGTCCAATGTGTATTCATAGCAACTATGACATGTTTGCTCAGAAACAGCTCGTGGGCGCATTTCCCCGAGTGGGCGTCTTACACCACTTCACCCTGATAACCAGCTACTTACCATTCGCTATAAAAATGATCTGCATCCGCAGTAGTGTAGCGAGAAATTTTAAGAAGGGGGGTAAGGCATCAACTGACTTACAAATCTATCAAAAGAGTCTCGCAACAACATTTGTTCTTTTTTTTACCAAAAGGCACAGTCAAAAGGGGGACAATACCCCCTGAATGCGTGACTGCCTACAGCATTCGCTACCAATGCCGCCACACTTAATGACACTGTAGCATACGCGCAATGTTTTTTAGATACAGCTGAGTGGCGAGTGTAATGCTACTTCTGTTCCATGGAGCAGTGATTTTCAGCCGCGGTTCCGCAAGTTTACAATTTAGAGCTGGGTTCAAGTATTTGGTAGGTTAAATTAATGCTCAGTCAAATTAATGCATAAATTAAGTCTCTGGAATGTTTCATTGGGGTTCCGCTCCACCAGATATGTTGAAAACCACCGCTATGGAGAATGATCATAGACGTAATGGCTTTTCGTGTCGCTGGAAGTTAATTTAAGTTAAACAACGGTGAAATTTGTGTTGCGACTTGCATATGCAACGTGATGGCCAACCTCGAACACTTGAGAATTTGTTATTCTAGCAGCGGCCAATCGAAATTAAACACAAGTACAATCCTCATGCATAACTATACGTGTTGTAGACTATGTATAATACCAACTGCCGCATAACAATACCGACTTAGTTAAAATACATCCCTTACAAGAGTTGGGAAATCAGCAATGAACGGAATTAAATTTTTTATTTATTCTGCTCTGGTCATAGGGGCGGTATTTAGCGAAGATGTAGTAAAAGACGAGGAGTTATATCCTGTCAAAGATGGATATGTTCAGCTGGATCAACACAATTTTATGGCCGCATTACACAGATTCAAATTTGTTTTAGTATTTTACTGTAAGTAGACCCTTTATTAATTAATTCAATATCGTCGTAAGTTAATAATTATGCTTTAAATTTTGTGCCGAGCAATTTAAAGATCATCAAATTATTTATTTGACTACTGCAGGCCAGGACCTGATTAGAGGTTGTGCTTACATGGTCATCGGAGGCCTATGAAAGTTTTTTTGGAAAGCTCCTACCGCAATGAAAACAAATGATCAATTACAGTAGAATCATTTTCAGTGTACGTAATGCCGCAGATGAGTCATTTGGAGTGCATGAAAGTGTGTTGCTGTTTGTCACTGAGCACGCTCAATCCTTGTTTAGATGGGAAAAACAGAGAAAGCAAAGAAGCTGAGACAGCGTTGGGCAAGATTTTTGAACGGTTAAAAAATACAAAATCAGTGGTTCATCTTGCAAAAGTCAACACTGACCGCGAACACGAAATTATGAATACATTTCCTATCAAGGCTATTCCATCATTTAGGCTTTTCAAAAATGGAAAGCGCTACGATTATGCTGGTAGGTGAATGTCGTGATATTATTAAAGTTGTATTGTATGATAATTAGCGATTTTCAATCGTAGCTGTAACCGCAGCCGAAAATTTCACCTCCGCTGAAATTGATACCACACCTGTAGGTCACGTAGTTCTAAAATTTGTTCTTCCAAAATTAGCCCTGTAGCTCAAACTTGTGGGCAGCGTAAACCTACCAATGCTGAAAAAACATGATCTTATTATAGTGGTTTTGAATATAATTTTTACCTCAATGCGTTTCGTGTTCAGATGTGGAACGACAGTATAGCTGTAGGCTAGTATTTGGCAGACTCTACAAAACAATCTAGATCAGGGATGGGCGACCCCTAGCACGCGAGCTCGTATCTGTGGTAAGCGAGCTAGGCCACGGAAACGGTGAAACAGCAGCAAAAGTTTCACTGATCAACATAAGCCTGCGGCCTTTTACTTTTTTTTTTGCTCTTCACCGATATTGGCAGTGGAAAACACGAACTGTTAGGTAGTTGGCACGTGGAAAAATTTGGTAATTGATTTTAGCCGATTTTGGCACCCAGACCGAAAAAGGTTGCCCATCCCTGATATAGGTCATAAGCCATAATTTGGGTTTAAAGGGTTATAATCAGGCTTGTCCATGGGACATATTTTTCTGCCCCATCCTATCCTATCCCATAGCAATTCATGCCTGTCCCATTCCATCCCATCCCATTGGATTCCCATCAAAATACAATTCAATACAAGTTATTAAATTTATGAAAATTTAAGTCAAGTGTGTGCTAGATAGGACTACATGTACAAAAAGAAATACAAAACGACAAAATTTATTTACTTTGTTAAGTTTAAAGTTCAGAAGAGTTGTCTATCTATGACAATTCATTTTCATTCTGACACTCATATTCCGAATCACTGTGCTCATTCAGCAAATTTTCAATTTCCTGCTTTTCAACTGCTTATGATAGTGATAATTCAGTTAGTTCGAGTAGTTTCCAATCATTTTCTTGTTGCAAGCAAATCTGATGTACACAGAGTTGATAACAAGAGCAGGCAACATCCGCTTTCGTAACCCACTCAACAACAATCCTGCTGCACTAAATAAGCGCTCTACCGCTGCAAATGACACTGGTATGGCCAACACAACTTTCGCACCAGCTTTTAGCAGTGGAAACCTGTGTTCGTTTTTCTAATAATTGATGTCCAGCTACACCATCTGGCAACTATGGTGCAAAGCACCACTACCTTGCAAAAACAATGCTAAGGGAAAATCTTTTATACAGAAAAAAGTGGACTAAAAATAATTTTTTAAAGCAAAAAGTATAAAACCTAAAGTTAGGTATGACATTATCAAGAGGTTATCACATGATGGCTACTGTCCCATGGGTCCCATGGGAAATGCAATTCGTGCTGTCCCAACTCCCATCCCATCCCATTGGACATTTCCCATGGGATTCCCATGGGAATTTCATTCCCATGGACAAGCCTGGTTGTAACATTACAGGCCTACTATTGGAAACATGAAACACGCTAGGGACTAGCACTAGCAGCTAGTCTCATTATTATTCATGACTTTGCAGGAAAAATTGAAGCTGAAGCAATTTTGACGTGGCTAGATTTAGCCATGGCAGTTCCCTTGCAAATTAACACAGCCCATGAACTTCAATCTCTTGTTAAAACCACTTGCGTAATTCTTGGTTGTTTTCCAGGAGTAAGTTCGTTCGTTTTTTTGATGTTGTTTTTTCTATCTCAGACTAGCATTAAATCATTCCGCTACTATAAACACAGTGCCGCTTAACGTTTTTCGGACATGCGGGAGGGGCTCGAAATGGTAAGATTGTATTAACGTCTGAGGGGCGAAGTCCTTTTTTCGAATTTACTTTTTTTTCGATTTTTACGTTTTCGGGAACACTGCAGACATGCCTTAAAAGACATGAACTACATACCTGCTCATGTGACCGAAATTTTTACTAAAATTTTTTTATTGTGAAAAGCCTGCGAACATTGCTCACTACAGTACCAAAAAGCTACTCTATCCATGCACGAATTAGGCCTACTACTAAACACGCGAAGTAAATATGTTTGTACAACAGGGGCGTATTCTCCAGAGGTTCAAGGTGTTCAGCGCACGTGTTAATTACATTTAACTAAAATATCTGGATTTTCTCGTCTTTAATCTTTGTAATATCAGCGCAATCTGAGTTCTTTTTGCTTTGATGCACGACAAATTGCTTTTTTTCAACGCTGACCGATGACGCAATATTCTCTTGTATGGTAGGTTCAACCATTGACTTCTTACTATAAAAGTCACTGGTTCAACAGATATCGTTGAACTTGGCTCTTTCTTAGGGCAGGTTCAACAGGTATCGTTCAACACAAGCAAGCCAGACCTTTTCCATTGTATTCTACATCGTATTAGGATGCGGTTGCGAGTAATTGCTTGTGATTTTTGAAAGTGTGGCGGTCAATATATACATTTTAAAGTTGTTGGTCAAATTCAAGTTGTAGGTAAAATTAGTGGAATGGAAGTAAGTGTTGACAGTATGATTGAAAAGCCGTTTTGTAGCAGAAATTCCAACGAAAAATTGGAAATAGCAAAAGCTAAAAAGCCGACACCAAAATTAGATCTATTAAGTAGCAAATTAGGCTGCTTGAAAAGGCGCTTGATGTTGGTTCGCGTATTTGCATTAAACTTTCGAGCACTTCCACACATTTGTTTAATAAATGGCTGCATGCGGCAGCAAATATTGTAAAGGAGCACACCTCTAGAAAATGCTCACCGTACGCCACTGTTGTACAATGCAAATACCCGCAACGACAAAATCGAAAAGTAGGCAAAAACAAAACTTGTCCCATCTAGCTTTTTGTTTAACTGATCAGAATTACATGTAGGCCTGTAGTATATATAACCACGGCACTAAGGTTAAAACTAACGAAAAACCCTCGATCATACTCTGACATTGTTTATTGCTTTTTCGAACTGATGTTTACTGTTCGATATTTTTGCTTCCTCGTCTTCAAATAGGTGGTAAGTGTGCGTTTAACTTGACATGGTAATTTTGATGTCATTTGTCATGTTATTGCTAATTTTACTGTTTTAAAAACCATTGTGCTCCGCAATACGTTCTTCGAACTGTTTGATTTTGGTTTATTGCAACCAGCGCGTGATTCAACCAAAGACGAGCGAGTCCGCAAGGTCATGTAATTCGTAATTTGTTAAACCATTTTTGTTGGTGGCAAAACCTGTACAGTATTAAACAGCAGTCGCCAACGTGTTCTTGTCCACGGGTTACCATTGGTCCGTGGAAGTATTCAGGTGGGCCGCGTGAAAAAATTTGGTTATTATTTACAGCATTTCATGAACATTCAGAATGATTTGGCTTAAAATGTTTGGCAGCTACAACAAAACCCGTTGCTCGTTCAGAGAAATAAAAAGAAATGCTGTGACGGCTGTCTTAAAGCTAAATTCCGGCCATCTTTTTCAAGGCTTATCTCTGGCTCTCTGCAAGAAACGAATATCCACCACAGAGTGAGAAAAGAATACATATTTTAATACAATTTGTAAGAACGTATTTATGAGAAAACATTTTCATCTAGTACAGGATTAAAACGCGATACCGTTGTCGAGTTGAAACAGAACCAGCCAGCCGTCTCACAGGGACGATATTTGCGCCGAAACTCCATATACGAACATCAAATAAACAGGAACAACCATGACAGAAAAAATAAATAATATTAAAGAAAACATTCTTGTTTTTTTAAAGTGATCTACTTAATTAAATCTTTTTTATTGGTGTTGGTAGTTTGTAGCCTACTCATAACTATTGCTTAGGCTACAGTACCTGTTTTCAAAAGTCGTTTTGGTCGTCCGCCACATAAACAATTATTGGCCCACTTTTAGTGGTCCGTCGACGGACCTTCGTCCATGACACTGTAAAGGTTTGCGAGGGTTGAAATAACAAAACCGTTTAAAATGAGCTTCTGACACTAACTGAGTGATTTTTTAGAAAAATAGTGATTCTTCATTGGTTAAAAGCGATATAAAACGTATTTGCTTTATTGAGTATGTACGTTGCGAGCATCAATTTCGTCGCATTCAGTGCATGATTTTTCCAATTACCAGGGGGGCTCAAATGGTTCAGGAGGGGGGGGCTAAAAATATTCAAGGGGGCTTGAACCCTCCTGGCTCTCTACTTTCCGCGCCTATAAATAAACATATTTTCTTTCATAATTAATTTCGTAGCAGCTGCTGGACCGTCGAACACCAGCACGTTGCGATACTCTCAGTTACTGAAAATTTAAAACATGCCTCCATGTACGTTGTACTTATTACCTCAGCAACCGACGCAAACGTAAACCAATTTTAAAGGTATTTTCGACAAAGTCTTGCTTGGTCTGATTCTGAGCTAAGTTTTAAATATTTGTGCAATGCATGCAATCACGTATCTGACTCAAAGAGCACAAGCTCACTTCGCAATTTCCCTCAAATACAGTTCAATTTTGAGTACAGTATTTTTAAACCAATTGTATTTTTTGCAGAAATCCCCAGCAAAATCGTTTGATAACTTCTATAAAGTAAGCGAGTATTTTGTTTACGATATTCACATGCCTCTTCCTCGATTTGCTCTTATCACATCAGCAAAACTTGCCAGAGAGATGGGAGTGGTCAGCGGATCGATAAATGTTTACAAAAAAGTAAGTAAGCGTATTGCAATAATTGCGCCGCAAGTGCTCACCACCTCACCTCCGAAAGTGTAGACTTGTATCTGTTTAGGCTAAATAGAAACAGGGACATTAGCAGAATTTTTGTCTTTAGGGCAGTGGGTAAAGGCACTTTCTTACATTACAGGCTGTAGTTTAAAGGCACTTTCTTACATTACAGGCTGTAGTTTAAAGGCACTTTCTTACATTACAGGTTGTAGTTTAAACTGTAAACTTCACCGAAAAATCCCAATTACTCTTACAAGAAAAAGTGTAATTAATTACAATTGTAACTGATCCAACTCTGTAAATAAGAGATTCTCTAAAATTGAAGCGCGTTTTCACGCAGAGCGGCAAACGGCTTAATTACCCCCTATGCAAACAGAAAGTAAACAGAAGTCAAAGAAGAAAATATTGGGAATGGGTGGCGAGATTATTCACTGCGTTTGTTGATGGCACCATTACTATGTTCTCACATAACCAACTTTTGAATTTGCCTTTTCCTTCCCTCTTTGGATAAGACATTGCCCTCGACCTCAATCACAGCCGAATCATAATCATTTTCATCGTTGATTGTTAGTGCGTCTGAATTAGGCCTACCGCTTAACGACTTTTATTTTTTGCAGTTTGAAGATGGTGCCAAGTCAACTTTCGAAGGCGATACTTCGAATTTTGAAAAAGTTCTAAAATTTGTCAACGATGAAACATATCCAGTTGTATTCAAAACTCATATTGATGAGGTAAAGTTTATTTAGCTTAGGTAATAATAACTTATGGCTTATACCTGACGCATTAAAAGAAATTGCTTGTATAATGTAATAGCTAAGGTATTTTTCGAGAAGTAGCCTATAGGCCTACCGTGGATTAAAGTGCAAATGAAATTCAGTATTTTCGGATCCACAAAAAGTTAAACCCCAATAGTGCTGGAAATCGAGAGTTCCTGCTAAAGAGTTGGGCGATGCTTGCTGAATCGATATAGTCGCTATAAAGCAATTTTTGAGATTCAGTATAGAGTGAAACTTTTCCGTTCAACAACTTGAAATAACCCACTATAAATTTGCTAAATTGAAGTATTAGGTTAGTGCCTAAATTTGAGCTTTTATTACCTTAACTAACCGGCTCGTTAGCGAACTGGTTAAAAATACCGTTAACGGTGCGGGAGGTTTGGGTTTCGATTCCCGGGCCGGTCAAAGGGCTCGCCAGTGCTGTGACGTTTCTTCGGAGCTGTGTTGTTCAGGCGCTAAGCCGCGGAGATGGGCCCCGCCATTCGTTCACGCTTCGGCTTAAGACCAAGGTATAATAAAGGTTTGTTTTTTTTTAACTTAACAAATAATGTGGGTTAATAATAATAACATGAACAAAGCTAATCCTTGGTTGTTGCAGTACATGCATCAGATGCACATGAAAACAAAGGAATACCAACACATATTATTCATGAGCAGCGATGACCGCCAGTATCCAGAGACATTTAAGAATTTTAAAAAAGCAGCAAAAGATTATTGCAGCACCAACCACACTTTGGTATGTACATCTTTTTGGGAAGCAAATCGTTTAAGTTCTTATTGTACCATCAAAATATGCGCTTTACTAGCTGCTTGTGTGGCAAGATCTTTAAAACGTAGGCTACGCGCTGAGGCGTATCCAGTGAAACATTAGAAGGGGGAGGGCACGGCTGTATTTAGGCACTCAGAGAGGTCTCGCATTCATTCACCTTTAGCGAACGGTCTCTGAAAAAGTAATAGGCTACGCCTATGTATTCCCCTGGCTTTGGCTACCCGTATTGCTTGCTACTAGGTTTCTAATACCGGCTAGGTCGAGTTGAAACCTGATGATTACTGGTTGCCAATATTTGCAGCTATCTCGCTGAACGTTGAAATAATGCGGAATGTGCAAAATGCTATCAGCGGTATTGCTTGTTTTAACAAGTGTATGAGGGCCGAGAATGGCAATTTTAGTTTTTCGGTTAATCTTTTGTTTAGAGCAACAACAAAAAAATGATAAAGAGAAAAACAAAACTCTCGACACTCACAAAATAATTACAGTTGCTGTATTACTGCCCAATTTTTAACATTTAGCACTCAAAAAGCTGGTACTTATTTTCAGCTTCATGACGTTACTTTCATTCATGTGGATATGAAGCAAAATCCGCGTGAGGAGTTTGTTAATTATTATCACGTGGATGTGAAGAAAGATATTCCGTGCAGCAGGATGACGAAGTTTGACAAATACAATTCAAGATATGTCCCTGCTCACCGAGACTTTTCTTATCACGGCTTCACAAGCTTTACGGATGATGTACTGAAAGGAAAAATACAGGTAACTAGACCTCTTAATGGTTTGTGGTTTGTAAAGTAATATTAAGTTTACACAGAGCTTTAAATTTTTCATAATTTGTGATCCAGATTTATTTGGGCTTAAAACTAGGGATGTGCCTCAAGAAAAATTACTCGGACTCGCCGAGTAACGAGTATTTACGACATTACTCGGCGAGTCCGAGTATCTACAACGTCAGAATATGAACTCAAAATCAGCTGAAGAGCAAAACAAAAGTCATCACGTCCGTAGAAATACTAATTTCGACTCAAAATCGGGTGCAGAGCAAAAAATAGGTCAAAATGATAATGCTTTAATACTCGGCCGAGTATTCATTAATACTCGGACTCGGCCGAGTTCGAGTAATGCCTTAATACTCGGCTGAGTACTCGGACTCGACTCGGCACATCCCTATTTAACAACAATAAGTAATATAAACATATTTGACGCAATTTTTTATGCTTTATGTCATTTTTACGAGCTGCTTTAACTTAATTTAAACTGGAATTGTAACCAAAACTTGCCATCGGTTTGGCCACGCTGGAGGACAGTAGCAAGTACGTTTTTACGAAACTGATTATTTATCGATTGGTCGTAAGTTTAAACGTAAGGCTTCAAGAAACAAGAGGACTTGATTTGTCAACACAAAACGATTGAAAAAGATGCAAAAAACAAAAACAGTAGAAACATAGAAATTAATTCATTGAAAATTTGCTGCGGGTCTACTTTTACTTTAGCGTAAAAATGCAACTTGAAACGGGCTAAGGCACAGTGCTCAAACATAAAAGTAGAGCTACGAGCTGGCCTTCTCACTCAAACTGAAAAACTGTGTTGTTAAGTCTGTAATGATTTGATTCTGAAAAAACTAGAAGCTAGTGGTATCTTAAGCTAGGGTGAGTTCATTTTAGTAAAGGCATGTGGCTATTTGTACGGGCCCGTACAAATAAGCGCTTAGTTTATTCTATTATCGCTTCACGCCAACCCCGATCCAGAGAGTGTGACGAAGTAATAAAATAAACGAAGTCCTTATTTGTACGGGTCCGTAAGAATAGCCACTTCGTTTAGTAAATTGTTTGTCCAACTTTTACAAAAAATTTAAATTATAATCAAACTGATAACACTGTTTAAATTGGTATGTTGATGCAGCGGGATACGAAAAGCGAATCTCGACCTTCGGATTGGGATTCTTACGATGTAAAAGTTATAGTTGGGAAATACTTCGAAGACTTTGTCGATGACAAGCATAGAACCGTTCTAATGCTTTATTGTGAGTTACTTTGTGTCTCATTGCTCGTTTTTAAGTGATTAGCTGGCTTTCTGCAGTCTTGTCTTGCTAACATTCCCCGCTGGGAAGTTGGACTATGTTGTTGTTTGGCACCCTAATTTGTAAATTACAAATCTGATGTAACAGCGTATATTGTTAAAAGCTTGGGAGGATTAGGATTTTCCGTTTGGGGCAGTAACTTAGGTTATTTTTATGATTATATCACTCATGTTAAAGCACAGACATTGGGCACATAAATCATAATGTTATGCTAATAGTGCTAACAAATGTTCGTTGTTGTGATCATTTAGGTTAGGGCAGGGGTAGGCAAACTTTTTGCACGAAAGGCCGCATGGGAAAACGTTTTGAAGCCGAGGGCCGCACTGCTTGGAAAAGTACACTAAAAATGGTCACCACGACCGCAGATGTCCTATTTTTCTTCCGAAATCAAGTGAAGAGCAAAAAATATAAAGATTGTCACGACCGCAGATGTCGTGAAGAACAAAAAAAAAAGGTCATCACGCCCGCAAATCTACTATACTTCATGCAATATCAATAGGGTGCAAGGTTCATATTCCTGTAAGTGCCCACGGGCCGCAAGAAATGATTTCGCGTGCCGCATGCGGCCCGCGGGCCGTAGTTTGCCCACCCCTGGATTAGGACATCAAATAATTGCCCTCTTTTGGTTCCAACCTTGAATCAAAGCATTCTGGATCAGCACATCTAGCCTTGGCTGCAATTATTACGTCTTGCTTTGCTATTTAGATATTCCAAACGATTCTGGATCAGAAGCAGCTATTCCTGTATTTAATGAACTTGCAAAAGAGTTTCATTCTAATCGAACCATCAAGTTTGGGCGGATGAATATAGCAGCTAATGATGGGGAAATCGGAGATATGAGCAAAGTGCCGAGTGTCAAAATGTTTCTAACAAATGGAAAAGTAAGAAACGCTTCGTAAATTGCGATTGAATGAAAATTTGAGATTTTAAAACAGTAATTGTAGTAAAAGTTGTCCGTTGTCTGCTCTTTCCGGCCTACTGCAGGAGGAATTTTGGGGGAGAGTCGTAACTCTTGCAATTTCGTAGATCTTTCGTTGGATGAACGCTATTTTAAAACTCAACATTCTGTTTCTACTTTTTCCCACCTGCTTCTTGATTTTCACCTCGACACTCTCAACTCTCATACAAACAGTCCCGTGATCATGGCAAAGCATTCTGAGGCAGTTCCTTTTCCTTCGCACAAGCGATATCCAACACAATTTTCTTATTTTGCAGTAGTTCCACTCAAGGCCGCATTTAGGGGGAAGATAAGGGGGGTTCAAACCCCCCCCCCGGAAATATTTTTATAAGTTTTAACTAAAACAGTCCAAGTCTTGCAATTGTCAAAACATACAGGTAGCGTAGTAGCCTACGCAGTAGTAGGATGTAACATTTTGACCCGCAGATCATTGTTGCGGTATGCGTTTCTTGATAAATCATAAAGGTCAGCGCTCCAGGCGCGGGGTGCCCCAGCATTTGGTAGCGTGCATCTGCCGGTTGATCAAGGCTATATGTAAGAGGAGATATGGGGGGATCAAACCCCCAAAAATATGAGACACTACCAGTCCAGTAATCATCAAAAATGTAGCATGTAAATAATGTAGTAGAATGTAACATTTTGTCCCTCGAGTCATTGTTGCAATAGTGTGTTTCCTTATAATAACGTTTAAGGCCTGGTCACACGAGCGAGTCAATCGCGCGATTGGCTCGCGCGAGTTAATCGCTGCGTGTGACCACCTACTCGAAGCGAAAAATCCCCGTTTGCTACTATAAACTTATGACGAAATAGTTGCAATTGTTCAAAAAAAAGAGAACTTAATTATTACGTAATAGTTGTAATTGTTTGAAAGAGACAAAACAACATTATGACGTAATAGTTGCAATTGTTTGAAAGAAACCTGGCATGGAAAAGTAAATTGGAAGCTTGCAGCTGTTGGCAAGAACTTGTTATGAAGTGGTCGAATTCTGAAATTGTTATTTTCTTGGAAAATTTTCGCAACTTTGAGGGTTTATGGAACACGAGCCTTAAAAATTATCGCAATAGAAACGGTATTGCTAAAACCCGCCGGTACACAAGGATCACAAGGACCGAGGAGCACAAGGATCACATGGAGCACAAGGATCACAAGAAACACAAGGAGCACAAGGATCACAAGGAACACAAGGAGCACAAGGATCACAAGGAACACAAGGAGCACAAGGATCATAAGGAACACAAGGATCACAAGGAACACAAGGATCACAAGGACCACTAGTGGCGCAATTAGGAACGCGTGGAGCACATTAGGGATAGGTTCGATGAGAGTTAGGTTCAATGAGGGTCAGGTTTAGTTAGGGTTAGGTTCGGTTCGGATTAGTTTCCATTAGGGTTCGGTTCAGTTAGGGTTAGGTCAGTTAGGTTTGAGTTCTTTGCGCTCCTTGTGTTCCTGCAGCTTTTAGTAATAGCTCAATTGCGCCACTAGCGGTTCTTGTGCTCCTGCCTCCTTGTGTTCCTGCAGCTTTTAGTAATAGCTCAATTGCGCCACTAGCGGTCCTTGTGCTCCGTGTGTTCCTTATGCTCCTGCATGTTTTAGTAGGACCCCAATAGAAATGCCAGCAATTACTCGAACTTTTTTTTTTTAGTAGTATAGTAGTGTGTCTTTTATTTCTGCACCGTCAAAATAAAAAGAACACAGCAATACAGGATTTCAGATACAAACGGACACAGAAAAAGGAAGAAGCAACAAAACGATTAAAGTTGTAACATGCCAGCGAGAATAAAACTTAAAGATGAGCAATTAGTAGGCATGGTGGCAACACTCAAAATTCATTCGGAGCACATTCATATAACCAGCTGGGTCTTCCACAGCTAACTCCCTCAAGATATTGTCAGAAGCCCCGATTTTTTCCCTTCTAGACACCCTTCTTTTCACCCACTTTCTTTTTCTTTTAAAGTCAAGCTATCTTGCGATATTTCGACGCAAGCCAGCCGAATTAAACGATTAGCAACTTGGCGCTTAACTCGTGGCATACCGCTGTACACTATAATCTAACATAACGATAGATACCGTCGAGTCAAAATTAATCAATGACTGTAAGCATGTAAGCATAATAAAGGCGGGAATAATGGCGCAAACGGTTGCCTGGTAACTTTCGGGCGGCAACGTTACTCGCAGCTTAAAACTCGCGCGAGTAGCTCGGACGTGTGACCACTTTTTGCGAGTAATTACTCGCGCGATTGACTCGCTCGTGTGACCAGGCCTTTAGTGCTCCAGGCACAGGGTGCCTCAACATTTCATACATTTGCCGTATCTACAACCGTATGCAGCGGCGCGGGAACGTTTTTTGGACAGGGGGGGCTCAAAATAGCAAGATCGTGTCAACGTCTGGGGGGCTCCCCCTTTCCTCGTACGCACGTTTTTAAGAGCAGGACACTCAGTAGATCTATTTTGATGGACATCAACTGCATGCCCGCTCAAGTGACCGGAATTTTTTCAGGATAATTTTTTATCATGAAAAACAAGATTGCTTACTACCATTAGGCTTTTCTAACTATGCACGAATTACTACTCATGTATTTGTAAAATGCAAATACCTCAATGACAAAACCGAAAAGTAGGCAAACAAAATTTGTCCGATCTAACTTTTGCTTTGCTGATCAGAGTTACATGCAACAAACAATGCCCCACTAAGGTTTAAAAATATCAAAAAACACACAATCAAAATAAAGCACTGAACCATTTTTTAACATAATGAGATGTGTAGATAAAGGTATTTAGGTAGGCGTACTAGCTCAATTTTAGTAACAATCATCGGCAGTGCTCGAGTTGTGAAAACACTTATGGGGGATGGTAGGCTACAACTTTTCACGCAGACGTAAAAAGAGATGGTCATTATAGTTGTAAGGGAATGGTTTACGCTAAAATGTTTTATGGGGGGATGGTGTTGTTTTCAGGGGGGATGGCATCCCCCTCAAATCGAGTAGCCTACTGATCATCGGTGCCAGTTTAGTAGTGATTTAGCCGCTTCATTGGGTTGGTAAAAAAAATTCAAAACCATTAAAAAACTCAACCAGAAGAGAACTTGCACCAGCTCATATAAGCTTGATTAGGGGTGCCCAACCAGTCGATCGCGATGTACCGGTCGATCTTTGGATGCTTGGCTGTCGATCACGGGTCAATTTGGCATGTACACAAATCAGGTTGACCACCAACATTTCCAGTTCATGTAACGCGTCCGGGCCGTGAAGACCTTTTTTTAGCTCTTCACAAAAATTTTGTTGGAATTCGGAACATCTGAAGGATTGAGGACCGTTTTTTTGCACTTCACCGCATTTTCGTTTACGATTTACGTAATTCCCATAATCAGTAGCGACTTTCATGAGCATTCAGAGTAGTTTGGCCTAAAGTGTTTGGCAGCTACAAGAATTGGCAGCCATTATACTTTTACTGGTCCATCGTCCATGACTGTTGTAAAGGTTTGCAAACCCTGACATAAAACACTGTTGACAATGAACTTCAAACATTGAAAACTTTACCAAATTTTACGTTGACCGAGTGAATAATAACTGATTGATTTTTAAAAGAATAGTGATTCTTCGTTGGTTAAAAGCGCTTTAAAATATATTTGCTTCATTACGTATGTACGTTGCGAGCATTAATCCCGTCGCACTCAGTGCATAATTTTTTCAATTGTCAGGGGGGAACTGAAATGGTTCAGGGGGTCTGAAAAAAGTTCAGGGGGGGCTTGAGCTCCCCCTGGTACCCTACTTCCCGCGTCTATGACCGTATGGGAGTACATCAGAAACAACCCCATAAAAAAGCTTAAGCCTTTGTGTACTACTCATAGACTACGAATAAATTGCGGTAAAGCATGGAGACTCATTTAAAGATGAATTGTTTTTTGTTCAATTGATTGCTATTAATAGTGGTCGTCCATCAGTGGCGTAAAAGGAGCAGGCGCCTGGCTTGTGCTACAACTGTCGCCGTATGTGAACTACCAATTTACTGCAAATTTTACAATAACGTCATGCTTAACTAACAAATATGTTAATTATGTGTCGGATGATACCGGTACTGCTTGCTTAAAGAAGTTACATTCTGCATAATAATGCGGAACAAAGCTTGACATTTCCAATTATTCTAGTGGGCTAGTGCAAATAGAAACGTACTAAGGTGCAAACGTTACAAATAATTTGCTGTTTTATTTTCTAAGGAAATTATCGTAAGTTATGACATAAAATCAATGCTTGCTCACAGAACAGACTATAAGTTTACATGAATGCAAATAAGAAAGTAATACAATCCTCGCCTTACTCTTTTTCGAAACTCGTTAATTTTTTCTCATTTTGTGCTCACAGCTGCCGCGAATTTTTTACAGTGAGAATTAGTTTAGATACAAATACCGTGATCTTCGACTTTAACCAAGGGTTCCTGCCCTGCAACCTGCATGAACGCAACAAGCTGAGGGTCTGTTCCAATCTGATTTTGGTCTACCGGTATATGAAAATTTAATCGTCAGCTTGGTAAATGTCTGCCACATCCTGCGCAGTTTATCTAATTATGGTCTGTAGGCCTACAGAAGCTATGTATTCGCTCTCTGTAAGGATCAATGCACTGTATATGCAGTTGTATTTGCATTGTACTCGAGAAGTTTTGGTCACAGGAAAATAATTTTACAAGAAATAGGGCTACTCGTAATTTTGGCAAAATCTGCGCTTCAAGGTTCGAAAAATCGCAAAATTTTGGGTTCGGACCCGGGCTAAGATTTTGCTTGAGTTTACGGCCCTAATACACTAGCAAGTAGTTATGTAAAAAGTAGTTCAGAAATCTAGTGAAATAAAAGTATTGTTACTGATGGCGGAAACTAGCCTACTTGAAGTAGAGTAGAAAGTAGAGGATGTAAAAAGTAACCAAGTAAAAGTAAAAATAACAAACAAGTTTCAGCTACTTAAGTAAAAAGTAGCGTTTGCAAAACCAAGAACATAAAGCTGAGCTTTGACAAAAGATAATTTGCTCACTTCCAAACTTGACATATATTTTGCCGATGCGTAAACATGTTTAGGATAATTAGCACATTTATTTGACGAAAATAAGGAAGTGAAGTGCGTCATAATCTGCACAACGCAACCTCATTGTCCACGCCTAACACCAACAACAAAAGAAATTATAAAACTTATATATAAAATAAAACAATACACCTAACACTAATGTTGCCAATTTTATTATCAAGCATGATTATTTTATTATTTATCATTTGCGTGATGCATTGCGTAATATTAACTACTTATCATTTTTAAGGCCACTTAAGTAGCGTTACTTTCTGATTGAACTACGTAAGTAGAAGTAGTCGAAATTTAAATCACTTGAGTAAGTACTAGTTACCGAGCAATAATTCTTAAGTAGTCAACTTAAGTAAAGCTACTTCGTTACTTTACGCCACTGATAGCAAGTAACAACCATGCATACAAGTAGGCTACAGTAGTGACTGTAGTGCATGGTGAAATGAGGTACCCTCACTGCAAACTAGATCTTTACTGTAAGCAACATCGTTCAAACATTTCTCACGCCTTTGATCAAAAATACTGTGGGTGCTTTTGATTGGTTTTTATTTCGGGTCTTGCATACTGGACCACGTAAGTTTAAGCCCAGGACCAGCGGCATAAGGCACATTCAGGGAGAGCCTCGGTGCCATGCCCCCGCTGGCCCTGTCGTTGTTGTAGATTATAGAACACACCCACACGTCATTCAATCCAATGCGCCAAAGCTAATAAAGTTGCATCCTCCTTTTATCTATTTTAGCCAAGCTTCTGCTTTTAGACATATACCAAGGCTTTTAGGTAAGCCTACTAAAATATTTTTCTATTGTTTAGCAGAGACTGCACTAACTGCAGGTAGGCTACTGTACGTCCTTTTTCGATAAAAAGCGTGCTTAAATGAGTGTTTTTTAGGTCAAAACCGTAAAAATATGTTGGCGGCTGGAGGCTCCGCCCGCAGACCCTAGTTTTGCGCCACTTTACAAATCCTTGGAGCGCCATTAAACAGTAGTAGCAGTGACAAAGAAAAAAAATTAATAAGCATTAATTGTAGCCTATTGTTTATGCCAGAAAGCACACAACTCGAAAAGATTTACTTTCAAAATTTTGCTATACCGGTATTAAACAATGATAACCAGTGGTGTGAAAAGTAGTCCAGAAATGTAGTTAAGTAAATTTTTACTAATGGCGAAAACTACTTGAAGTAGAGTAGAAAGTAGGGGATCTAAAAAGTAACCAAGTTTAAGTAAAAAGTAGCAGCAAGTTGAAGCTACTTAAGTAAAAGTAGCGATTGCCAAAACAAGGCCATAAAGCTGAGCTTTGACAAGAGATCATTAACTCACTACCAAACTTGACAGATATTTTGCAGATGCTTATAATTAGCGCATTGATTTGATGAAAATAAAAAAGTGAAGTGTGTCATAATCTGCAAAATGCAACCTTATTGTCCACGCCAAACACAAACAACAAAAGGCCACTTAATATCACGAAATTATAAAACATATATACATAAAATAAAACCACAATACCTGATGCTAATGTTGCCAAGCATGATTACTTATCATTTTCGTGATACATTGCTTAATATTAACTACTTAATATTTTTAAGGCCACTTAAGTAGCGTTAGTTTTTGATTGAAGTACGTAAGTAGAAGTAGTCGAAATTTGAATCACTCAATTAACTACTAGTTACCAAGTGATAATACTTAAGTAGTCTACTTAAGTAAAACTACTTCGTTTTTTTACACCACTGATGATAACAGCAAGCCTTTTCAAAAAAGAGCATTTGATAATATCGAAAATAGGTGTTGGCCTAAGCTAAGCTACATAAACTGGGCCGCATTAGGACTTTGGGGGACCTGGGGTTTATTTTTCAAAGTGCATTTTTGCCGTTAGCGGCAAAGCTCTTCTTAGAGGATGCGATTTGCCGGTAAGCTGGAGCTATACAGCCCTCCCCCTCTAAAATCCGGCTCTGCACATAAATATTCGGTATATGTGAGTGCTAATTGATTAAACAGATGCAACTATTTATTTCAGTCGATAAGATATGATATGGACATGGATGCTAAGAAGCTGAAACACTTTGTGATGACTTCTGGTATCAATGTAGTGGTAAGTTACTTTTAAACTACCAAAATTTGTTGCTAGTGACAGCTGACATTAGTAGAAATGGATTTCGCTAAAATATAACTTGAAAAATAGAATTCAAGCCCACAACGTAAATTACATCGATAAAAGTACGGAGTGGACCTGTATTGTGGGTTTGAACAGCTAAGACCAAACTTAAAATAAAACCATTTAATCGTTCAGGCGGCCACAAATCGCGCTCAAGGGATCCTATTGTATTTGTTTTGAAAATTTTGCTACACGCCAATGCAATAAAGTTTGATTAAAAGTTTGGTTAATAACGGCCATACTTACATCTCAGAACAAAGATGATGAAGACTATCAAGATTATAAACATCTTGACTTACAATATCCTGTTGAATCGGTTGAAGAAGAGGAGCGGAGGAAACGAGAATGGGAAGAGGAGGAACGAAAGTTTTTGTCCAATGCCGTTCAGCATGAAGTTGGTAGGCTATTGTTTTGTTTTTCAATACGTGCATCTTTAATAGGGATACTGCTGTAAACACTGACACAAAGGTGTACAGGATCTAGAGTCAAACGAATTCTCAGGAGTCGGAGGTTTGGCGCAGGGACCGATTCTTTAAGCTACGATACCCCCCAAATGAAGTAATGCTCGTGGACGTAAGAAACAATAGTTGGCGATTTGTTTTTTACCGTTTACAAGAGACTGAGTTTGTCCGTTTGGAGCGAAGTCGGAGTCTGAAAAAAGACGAAGGACACCTCTGCACTAAGAATGCCAGCAGCATTTTTGGTTAAAAATGAACTTGCTTCGCCGAAAAGCTGTAAGCCTGTAACCGACAAAGGCTGCATCATCTTAATAAGCTTATTTGTTTAGATCGAGAATAAAAACATTATTCCAACTTTAGGCGAAGAGCCTCATGACAGCGAAAAGCATCTTGATCGTCATCCTTTGCATCATCTTCCTTTGGAAGAGCGAGATCCCAAATACATGGATCCAGAAAAACATACGGACTTTGAAAACATGCACAAGCATGAACAAGAACACACTATTGAGCTATAATGGACACAATTTAATCTTAACGTAGACCTCATTATCAGACAAAGGTAACCAACTGCGAATATTATCGATTTTCCGTTAACGTCGTTATGTATTATTCGCCAAAAATTGTAAATATTTTCAATGTATGAAACGTTTTGAACAAGCAAAGCAGTGTTTAGCATTTTCAACCCCTAGTGGGTTAAGTAGATACATTCAGAAGTCAACTTAGAAGTCTCGTAGGACATGCTTTAGCTTTTGAAACGGCGTAAAAGCAAAAAGCTTTGGACTATAACAAAAGTCTCGTGAGCCTTGCTAAGCACAGCCAATTCAGGCTAAACTCATTCCAGACTGTAAAAACTCTTTTTTGCATTGTTTTACCTGGAGAAAAGAGTCTTTACAGTCTGGAATGAGTTTAGCCTGGATTGGCTGTGCTTAGCAAGGCTGATGAGACTTTTGTTATAGTCGAAACATTAATTTGTCCTTAGCAAAAAGCTTTCGTTATTCAGGTTACGGTTAGTTTTGTCAAGTTCTAGAGTGATAAAACCCCTTTGCTAAAATAGTACAAATTTGAGATGTTCTTCAATTGACCCAGTGCCGAAACTAGCGCCCCCCTAACCCCCCAACCGGGGGAGGGGCCGCACAAAAAGGGGGCCCCGTAAATAGTCAGTACGTAGTACTATTTAATCAACGTATGATAAAGGTGCCTTAAATAGGCCTGTTCTAAGATTCAATATATTTTTTGTCTTAACTCGCGCGATGTGGGGCCCCCATACCATATTTATGCTTTTGGCCTTGGGGGCCCCTGCAAATTTTTCGAAAAATAGCAGTCGCAAAACTAGCAAACAAACGTTTAGTAGCATACCAAGGGCCAGGGGGGGATGTGGGGGGTGCATCCCCCACCACCCATTTTCAACAATGCTTTGGATAAATAAAGTTTTTCTATAATTTCGAACCTCTCATAACCATGGGTGCAAATCCATGGAGGGATGTATTCCCCCCAATAATTCGGCAGCATCCCCCCCAATATTTTCATGTCCCAAAACTGGGCGTCAGTTCAGGTGATGACCTTTTTCTGGCCTTCACTTCATTTTGGGCAAAGAAATTGGCATCTGGGAACGTTATGACCTTTTTTTTGGTCTTCACTTCATAGTGGGCAAAAAATTGGACATCGCAGACGTGTCAATTTAGCTAAAATATTTCCCCAATATCTAAAAATGGTCGATTTTGCTGAATCATCTCCCCCAATGCTTAACATAGATTTGCACCCCTGTTCATAACAATAAACCTTAGTCGCCTTCAGCACGCATAATCGAAACTGTGCTCACAAAATGCATCATATTTGATAAAGCATTCAAAGTTAGGGGCCAAAAATATGAACAAACTTTGCCTGAGAATTGTTCGAAAAGCGCTAAAATGACCATTACAGTATGCAAATTTTCAAAAAATTTTCGGGGTAGCATGCCCCCGGACCCCCCTAAAGTCGTTTTTGTTACTTAAGTCGCTTGAAATAACTCTACCGGGAAAAAATTGCGCTTGAAAAGGTGACGAAATTGGGTGTCCTCTCCCTGAAAAAAATTCTGAATACGCCCCTGACATGAAACATTTTGAAAGGACTTATTTGCGCCCGTTTCCGGGTCTAAACGTCTTTGTATTTAGTTAACATTCAACCTTATTTAAAATCACAGCCCCCCTCCACAAAACTTTCTGGATCCGCTCCTGCCAAGGGCCTCTCATTCTCAAGTGAAAGGCGCAAAAATAAGCCTTAAAAACGTTTTTTGTTCGCATAGGTAGCGAAATGTTAGAGTAGAGTTTGCTTGCAGCATTATTTTAGTGGGTTTGGAAGGGACCTATAGTAAAACAGACTACTAAACCTTGTTAAAACAGAGGAATTTTAAAGGCTCAAAATGCACAAAAAGCCTCCAAAATAAGGTGAAATTCCGCAAAATTTTCTGGGGGGTCATTCCCCCAGACCCCCCCTAGCTTGGCATCGCCCCTTCAGGGCTCGCTCTTTTGCATCACCATCCAAGTAAGAATTTTTTAGGGGGTCCCGAAAGATGATTTCGGGGGGGGGCCCACATTGCCTAGTTTCGGCCCTGAATTGACCACATAGATTTCAGAGGCGTATGGTGAGCATTATTTAGAGGTGTGCTCCTCTACAATATTTGCTGCCGCATGCAGCCATTTATTAAACAAATGTGTGGAAGTGTTCGAAAGTTTAATGCGATTACGCGAACCAACATCAAGCGCCTTTTGAAGCAGCCTAATTTGTACTTATTAGATCTAATTTTGGTGTCGGCTTTTTAGTTTTTGCTATTTCCAATTATTTGTCAGAATTTCTTCTACAAAACGACTTTTTAATTATACTGTCAACACTTACTTCCATTCCACTAATTTAACCCACAACTTGATTTTGACCAACAACTTTAAAATGTATAGGCCTATATTGACGGCCACACTTTCAAAAATCACAAGCAATTACTCACCACCGCATGCCAGTACCATATAGAAAAGGCCTAGTAGTGGCAGAGCCGTAGCAGCCGCCCCCCAATTGGGGGGCCCTCACTGCCAAAAGGGACCCCGAATTGTCTTGAAGGACCCAAAGTTGCATCAATTCAAAAACAAAATTTTACTTTGCGAATCGCGTTGAATGGGATTTTTTGGGCTCAGATTCTATATATTTCAGTTTTAAAATTTTTCGCTATCGTTTCTTTTCAAATAGCGTCATAAACTGCATAATGATGTCATAAACAATACACTGTGTGTAAGAGTGCGCGTAGGACTTGAAAAAGGAGGCCGGTGCAGAGTTGGATGCAATCATTTTTCAAAGCTTAAATTCAAATTCATCCCTTTTGAAAAAATTGAATTCAAATTCATTAACACCTTGTGAGCAGATTTAAAATTTTATCTATTTATTTTTTATGTATTCGAAATTTTATTCTCCTATCAGGAAAAAGCGACGGGGCGCTATACGAGCTCGCTTAGGTGTTGCCGACCATCGGTCTACCACACTTAGATGGGGTAATCCCGTTTAGTGCCTTTCCCAACAGCACAACAAGCGAACTTGCTGGCTTGTTTCGCACTATCCATTATGCTGAACGTCAACCAAAAAAGCTGTGAATACCAATTTTCAAGTCATTGGTTTGACCGGACACGGAATTGAACCCGGAGTCCACCAATCTAGAAGCAGATGCTCTATCCACTCGGCCATCCGATCGGTAAAATATATTCAATCCTACCCTATTTCTGGGTCAGCAACCATAATCTGACACCGAATACGAAAGTCCATTGAAAAAGGATTTGCTAGTTTGAAAACGTGTGCTTTTGAAATGGCGCAGGAATTGGACATTGGTCCGGTCTTCCTCAATCAAAAAAAAAAAAAAAAAATGAAAATAGAAAAAGAGAATGTTTAGTTACGATGCAAATCTATATCTTACAGCTTCTGAGAGAGAGATTCAAAGCAAACTTTTTAAAACAACTGGTGGACCAGGCAATTATGTCGATATTAGAAAGTTTTAAGCTGACATGATGTGATGTCGCTTCTGTCTTTGCATTGCTGTTTACACCCAGCAGCTTCGTACATGAACAGCCATTGTCAGCAATATGATCTGGCAGTACCGCACGCAGGTTCAGATTCTTTGCGACGGGTTCGATTCACGGCTGGAGTCTATTGCATTTGATATTTATATCGGATGGTTGCTGATTAGAGCGGCTCAAGCTCGTTTGGCAATCTCCCTTCAATACCGTTGAACTTTTAATTCAATAGTAATGCCCAGTGGCGCAACCAGGATTTTTGCAAGGGGGGGGCTGATACATTTTTGTGATTACGATTAGTTCCTTATTGCTCGTAATTTTCTAGTATCATGTCTGACTGGCTCGCGAGATGACGTAGGTCTATCGTCTATTTCAACAAGGAAAAGCCACGGCTAGTTTTTTTGCTCATATCAATATCTATGGATTAAAACAGAAGAGAGCTAAGCGTTATGTCCGAAACTAGTTCCACTAGGCATTAGGCAAGCGAAGTTTTTGTGAAATTTAGTTTATAATCTATCCCAAAGCGGCACATGAAGAGTCTTTTAACATTTTTTCAACCAAGGTATGCTTATCTTGCTATATATTTCAACGAAGAAAAATTATGCAAATTACTTGAAAAAACTTGCGCGACAATGTTCAACTTGCAAAGTTTCAATTAGGAAGAGAGAGATCTTGGTACTGCAGCAATCTTGGACTCGGTGCTTGTTGTCAACGTCATCGAAGCAAATTTAAACAATAAAATGAGATCTTTCACTGGCACTTGCGGCATATTTATTTAAAACACTTTCTTTATCAACTGATCGTTCTCGGTGAATCGTTTGCAAAGCGAGACCGGTTAACCGTTGTTCTGACCGGTTAACGATTTTAATTCACAAATGATTTTAATTTACAGATACCGGTATCAGCTTAAAAGATTACATTTTTATTGTTTTAACCTTGCTCGTAACCGCAGTTAACAATATTCTCGGACATAGAAATTCATTAATTGTTAAAAATGCCTCAGTAAAACTTAAATTTATATTATCTGTCAGGAGCGCATCAATAAAATTTTGGCGGGGGGATGCAGTTTTCAATTAGGTTGAATGCTTACTACGTACAAAATCGTTAGACGTTTAGACCCCAAAACGGGCCTAAATAACATAAGCCCTTTGAAAATGTTTCATGTCAAAGGCGTATTCAGAAATTTTTTTCAAAGACAAGGGCATTAAATTTTGACATTTTAATCAAGCGTATTTTTGCTGGCAGAATTTGATGCAAATTGAGGAACGAAAACGGCTCTAGGGGGGTCCGGGAGCATGCTCTCCCGGGAACTTTTTGCAAATCTACACACTGCAATGGCCATTTTAGTGCTTTTTGAACATTTTTCAGGTAAATTTTATTTAAATTTTTGCCCTTATATGTGCGTGCCTCACCAAGTATAATGCAAGTGTTCCCACATTTTCGATTACGCGTGCTTGAGGCGTAAGAATTATTGTTATCGAAAAGTTTCGAAATTAAGAAAAAAAATTGTATTTTTTCTAAAACAGTTTTAAAATCGGATTTTAGGGAGATACATCCCCCCAAACACCCCTGGATCCACCCCTATTGCCTGTTAAATATCGAAAAATTACAACGAGTATTGGTACTTATAATTTTTTACAGCTGTTTTATCCACTGTCGTTCATAAGGCTAAGGGGGGGGCTTCAGCCCCCTTAGCCCTCCCCCTAGTTGCGCCTATGGTAATACCTGTAAGTGCTCGCTTGCCTTGCTCCTCGACTTTACAAAATGTGTTGTTACTGTTAGCAGTGCTGAACAAAGTTTCCTAAAACTGAAACTTATTAAAACGTTTATTACATCTAATATGGCAAACAGCAGACTATCTTTTTTCTTTCCATTTGTTGGCGTTTTTTCACCTATCACAGAAAGCAATGGGGCGCTACGCGAGCTCCCTTAGGAGTTGCCGGCCATCTGTCTACCTACCGCACTTAGATGGGGGTATCTCGTTAAGTGTTTTTCCCAACGGCACAAGCAAACTTGACGGCTTTCTTAACACTATCCCTTTAATGCTGAATGTCTAGTAGGGAAGCTGTTAATACCGATTTCTAAGTCATTGGTTTGACTTGACTAGTGATCAAACCCTCAGTCTATTCACTCCTGGGTCAGAAGCACACGCTCTATCCACTCGGCCACCCGATTGGCTCTTCGCTGGCCATGTTGTCAATCGAAAGTTAATGCGCCCGATCTCCAGATTATGATGCTGTCAAAAGAGCATCTGTGTACGAAAAAGTGCGCTCTAGCTGGACCGGAGGTTTTCAACCTATTGGCCATGGCCCAACAGTGGGCCGCAGCATGGTTTTCAGTGGGCCACAGAGCTTGACTAGAAAGCGACATCAGCATTCCCTAATCATGCCATCACGTTGACTTTGTACCTTTTAGCAAAAGTTATTGGGCCACCATCATATTTTATCATTTTAATGGACCATGAGCAAAATAAGGTAGAAAAACCCTGAGCTAGACGATTTTAATGGAAAATGAATTGGATGTAACAAACTTGTCTTAAAATTACACCTTATATTTTTACACAGTGATAACGCGTTATACGGACTATGGTTTTATGTTTTAATTTTACCACAGTATTCGCATTGTGTTGAGAAACTGAGTTATTACCCCTGGAAAAACCTAAGTATTGGGGCCCTTAAAAGGGTTTTTTTGGGGGGGGGCCAAAGTTGAGCTGCTACGGCACTGACTAGTGGAAAAGGTCTGGCTTGCTTGTGTTCAACGATATCTGTTGAACCTGCATTAAGAGAGAGCCATTGCATCATTCTTCTGCGATGAAAAAAGAAATTTGCTGTGGCGTGATTGAGCATGTAGGCAATTGTGACGTTGCGTTTGGGTTCAACTTTCAAATAGGACATTTTTTGCATTTGAATCGTGAGGAAAGAGAAAAAGTCCCTCTCCGCTATATAATACGCTTCAGAATGCAATGGATTAGGTCTGGCTCGCTTGTGTTTAGCGATATCTGCAGAACCTACCACACAAGAGAATCGTACCATAGAGCGAGACGGCGCTTCATCAGCCGCCCTCACACAACTAACATTTATCTTCCACGCCAAACGATTGCAAATTTATTCCTTCGGATATATATTTCTTAAAGAATTTAACTTTTGTGGTACGCATATCCACTCGTGTGGCTACGTCACCATTCCAGTCAAACTCTTTACGTGGCCAGGGTGAAGATCAACAACTAAAAAGCAATGTCCTTCCTGGCCTACCGGACTGGAAGTCAAGACGACTTCCTCTTGTTGGGTCAGAGAATGTTGCGTCATCGGTCAGCGTTGAAAAAAAAGCAATTTGTCGTTCATCGAAGCAAAAAGAACTCAGATTGCGCTGATATTACAAAGATTACAGACGAGAAAATCCAAATATTTTAGTTGGCCTAAACGTAATTAACGTGTGTGCCTGTGATATCGCAGGGTGTGCGTTGAACACCTTGAACCTCTGGAGAATACCGGTACGCCCCTGATAGGTCTAAAGACTTAAGAAAATACAGATTTATGGTCAGTTGTAGGAGGGAGAACAGAACAATTTACTTAACAGGGAACAAAATAGTATCTGAAACCAGCAACATGTGGGCAAATGTGAATTCTTGGTACTTTGGTCCAAAAAATACGCAACGAAAAGATAAAACCTTTTACGCCGAAAAAAGTTAATTTCGGACTTGAACAAATTCGAAACCCGATATTTGGGCGCGAGACATCTGGGCGCAAATATTTGGGCGCGGGGACATTTGGGCGCAGAGCAGTTTGAACGCAAGGACATTTAGGCGCGAAATATGTCCGCGTCCAAACGCGTTTTTTATCAACTTTTTGTTAGTTTTTTTTAATTCAATGACAATTATTTTCTGTTCGCAGCGATCTTATAGAATACATTAACATGTGTTAATTAACGGTAACGCATATCGCAAAAAAACAGAGTGAACTAAAGGTCAAGTTAGCGATAGATAAAAGACTCATTTCCACAATCAATTGTCTAGCAGACTGAGAGAGTGATTAAAAGTGTTAGATTTGAAAGAAAACTGTCCACGCAATATAGGACAGCGAAATAAAAAAAATAATAATATGATGCTTAACGCAATTGTGATTTGTTAATACTTTGAAATGGATTCATGTTCCACAGAAAAAATGAATTACGAGTCAGCTGTTATTTAGCCTACTCACAAAAATTATGATCCATTTCGTTCGTATATTACTCAATGCTTATTATATACAAATATATCGAAAAAGATAGAGCTAAGTAAAACTTTTATCTTCATTCGTACATTTGATTGATCAAGCACCTCCAATTGTCTTATTCTCACGCGCATCCGTCGTTCGAGAACATTGCAACCAAAATGTTTTAACTTTTGGATGTTTTGTTTTTTTCGTTGAGAGCCTAGAATTTAACACCTTTTTGGGAACGCCCGACTTTAATCTTTAATCCTCTCGAAAACAATAGTTCTCGAACTCTGCGAAAGCGATTGCGCTACAATTTTTAGATCAATCTAATATACGAATAAAATGGGTCATAATTTTTGTGAGTAAATAACAGCTCACTCATAATTTATGTAATTCTATCACACATGAATCCATTGCAAAGTATTTACAAATCACAACTGCGTTAAGTATCTTAATATTATTTTTTCATTTCGCTGTCCTATATTGCGTGGACAGTTTTCTTTCAAATCTAACACTTTTAATCACTCTCTCAGGCTGCTAGGCAATGAATCTTTTATCTATCGCTAACTTCACCTTTACTTTGCTCTGTCTTTTTCGATATACGTTACCGTTACTTAACACATGTTAATGTATTCTATAAGATCGTAGCAAACAGAAAATAATTGTCATTAATTCAAAAAAAACTAACAAAAAGTTGATAAAAAACGCGTTTGGACGCGGACATATTTTGCGCCCAAACTGCTCTGCGCCCTGATGTCCTCGCGCCAAAATATTTGCGCCCAGATGTCTCGCGCGCAAATATCGGGGACCGAAACAATTTCTCGAACTGAATACTCGTGTGTAATCAGCTTTCACACAAAACACATCCCGTGAAGTAAACGAGAGCCAAATGGAGCCAATTTGGACTTCTCAATTTTGAAAACCAAAAGTATAGTGAGACGAAAATTCAGCAACCTTACCTAAAAGCTATTTGGAAACACCGAAAGAGCCAAGTGAACATTGACAACTGCTTAAACCGTATGTCATACTTAACAATGCTCGAAAGTCACCGAAACTGACAAAAAGAAGTTCACTTATAATAAATTTATTGAATGTATAGTATATATTAAGATTGTCACAAGGCGAATTCTTATTGTTCTAGATACTCAACTTTACAAGATTGCAGTTGATACAAATTACGTCTACAATACTTTGCTTTGATTTAAAATCAAGTTTGAAAATCTCATTTTGTGCAAGCAAAAATAGTCGAGAACGCATGCACTACGTATCAGGATGCTTAAAGAACAAAACTTTGACTTATTTTATTGAGAAAACAAGCTTTTTGGGTGCAGTGCATTTAACTTGCATCCTCACACTAACAAAGTTATTACTAAATAAACATCTCTGGTACGATAAACAAGACAGGTCAACGCAGGCTGTAGGCTGTGCAAAAATTCTCCAATTATTATCTCCATACACGTTACATACGATGAAAAGGAGTGCTGAATTGTAGTCTTGACAGATATGTCTTCCCAAGAATACTAAACGATTGTTAGTATGTTGGTAACCAATCTCACCATAAACAAAATAAACCACAAATCATTGTTGGTGCACCGACATGATAGATAACTAAGTTAACAGGATGAATAAGTATAACATGTAAATTATAATATTGCGATAGGAAGTAATCAAAAAAATTAAGTAAGCAAGCAAAAGCTAAAATCCAAAAATTATCCTCTGGAGCAATCAAAAATTTTGGGTAAGACTTTGATAGAAATTTCCAGAAAATAAACAAGAGTTAAATTTGACGAAATAAGACCGCTTAAAATTTCGAAATGAATGAAACCAGTGTACTCTCTTGGTTAAAAGACAAAACAATAGCCAAAACCGATTGACAATTTCTACCGAAAAGTGACACTAGAAAGAGAACTAACATTACTTTTCAAAATCAACGTCATCATTTTTACACAAGCTGATAACCAAACTTCTTACACAAAAAAATGCTAGCAAATAACTATATGTACTGTAAAACATTCTGTACAAGAATATCACCACAAATTGCAGTGCTAAGCAGCTTCTTTTATCAAGTGTTACTAATATGGAATACAGAACACAAAAATAAAGAGTTGAATACAGTGAAAAAGCTGCAAGCTGAAGCAGGATCCAAATTTACTATTGAACTAATAATCCTTCCTGGACTAGCGAAATTGGTATAGACAAGCTTTTTCTGATTATGACGATCATCTGAACAAAATTACAGTCGTTTTCTGTCCGACAGAACTCGAATAATGCAGCCCATTCCTCCCTTAGCAGCAACTTTTTCATGCCAAGATAGTAAACAGCCACACTGCTGGCCATCCAATCCAAGCGAAAATCCTTTGTATATATACTTCATAAGTGTATCAAGATCTTCAACACTCAGTGATTGTATTGCTCCAGCTATTTCACTAGTTTTCATCGATGAAAGAACTCGAACTGCAAGAAGAGTGGACTTTTCTTTCACAGATTGATCTTTGCTCCGGTAGGGAGCATTTTGAAGACACACTTTAAGAGCTTGCACATTGTTGCCACTCATCAAATGTTGGCTGACTTCCTGTTCATCTGGACCTCTTTCATCTTGCTCAACTTGATCATCCTTAAATTTTTCTTCATCATACTGATCAACGTCAATTCTCCTAAATCCTCCTTTCGACATTTTGCTGAAAATATTAAGACAACACAAAATTTCAAATAATCTGAAATAAAACAAGCATGATAAATCAAGTTCATTATAAATTGAGAAGTTAACTCTAAACCAAAGCGGTGATAAATTGTAATATTAAATCAGGCATGTTGCATATATACAAATGTTATTCAAATCAATGAGTAATGAACGAAATGCTATCCAAAAACAAAGCAAATATACAGAGCATTCCACCTCCAACTTTGGTAAAACGCTACCGGCACTAAAGTTTTTACGTAGAAAAATGGAGTCTAGAGAATCTACTATTAGCTTTCATCGTGGTCAGTTGCAATTGTGACATCATGCCATATCAAAGTGGATGGCCAATAGGTAATATCACCCAAACATGTTTGATGCAGTGTAAATATAAAACTAAATCAAGCAGTTGATTTAGATACCACTGTACCCTACCTGTTAACTACAGTACTAAGCATGTGCAGAATATTGTACCTCAATATTCACCAGTCTATATTGTACAAGTCCACCAATATGTAGTGTGGTATACAAGAACCCTCTTACCCTAAACCTGTAACGCATACAATATACCACCATATATAGATTGTGACATACCGGTACATAACCAGTAATCACAATACAGTTAAACTTTTTAAATGGGTACTGAGTAGGTAACTGGTAAACTATGATGACGGCAGAGTCTACTGCTCAATACTCTGATACTTGGTGCAGTATACAGTATAAACTGGCATAATCAGAAAATAATTCTGCGATTCTACAGTTTAAAAAGTTTGTCAGACTGCAGATGACTTTTTCTAGCCAGTGATCAGTCCACAGTATATACCGGTATATACAGACTTTATTGCTACTACCTGACTATGATATCAAAGTGCCAGTTATCGGTACAACATTTGGGTCTCATCCAGAAGAAGCCCCTACGCTGTTTCTGTCTGCAAACCTTAACCTAACCTATAACCCAGCCATGGGCAAACTACGATCCGCAGGCCAAATCCAGCCTGCCGGCAGGCCGGTCCATTTATTTTGGCATGCCGGCACTTACTCAAACTTAAACTCCCACCGTGAATTGAGCAGAAGACCTTTTTCTTCTTTCAGAGATTATGGATGGCAGTGACTTTTAACAAAATAAGCCTCAACGGTGCAAAATTGGAATAAAAAACGAGGTGAAAACCTTTTATTTTGGGGATCACATTCATAGATGGACTGCAATCTCTAAAAAAAAGTCTTCACTATGTTTTCCAATCAGCGTGCAGCCCGCGGCTTCAACAGTTTTTCCAAATCTGGCTCTTTGTATGAAAAGCTTGCTCACCCATGCTATAACCTGACCCTAACCAAATCTAGCCCTAACCAAACCTAACCCCAACTAAATTTAACCGTAACCGAACCTAATCCAAACCAAATCTAACCCTAATCAAACCTGGGGGCTGATACTAGATCGAACCTCAATATTTTACCACTATGAGCTACCATTTGGGTAACGTCTAGTAACAGCCCCCAGATTCAGTTAGGGTTAGGTTTGGTTAGGGTTAAATTTTGTTAAGGTTGGTTCAGTCACAACCATAACCCTGATCCTAACCGAACCTAATCCTAACCAAACCTAACCGAACTGGGGGGGTTATACTAGATGTTACCCGGTTTCTCTTATTATGGAATAGAATGGCATAGTATGGAATAGAAAGTAAGGCACTGTGGTATAGTATGGCCGAACTGGGCGATAGGACGTTTGGGGCACTAGAGGATGGGGGCCCATAAAAAGAGTTAAATTTGGGGTGAATGGCACTCAGGGTAAATGTGCCTCAAACCTAATAGGACAAAAGGACCTCAGGGACAGGACGGTTGAAGCAATAAATGGGCTTTAGAAATAGGATGTTAATTTAGGGCACATCCTATGCATAAATGGGGCTCTAGAACCAATTGGGCCTCAGGGCATTTGTGGCAATAGGGGATCTGGGTCTCAGCATGTTTTGGTCTCTGGGACAAACGAGCCTTAGGACGGTTGGAACGAAAGGGCCGTTTGAAGCTCTGGGGTATATGGTCTACATGGGATTCAGCACATTTGGAATACTATGCACATTGACTATACGCCATACTATTCCACACTATGCCATACTATTCCATAAATAGAGACACCCCACTAACAAGTGAGGAAAAATATGATGATGATGATGTCCAGAATTATCCGGTGTTCTCCCCGTCAACGGAGGTGGCCGGATTCACCCCATTTGACTGCATTTCCATACCGCCCGTCTCCATTTCTCTCGATCCAAGGCATCTTCCTTTTCTAACCCCAACTTCTTCACTTCTTCTTCAACTTTTCTCTTCCATGTGCTTTTTGGCCGACCTCTTCTTCTTTTACCCATAACTTCCAAGTCTAGAGCCTTTCTCAAGATGTTACCATCTTCCCTTCTCAGCACATGGCCATACCACCTCACAGCATTCGCCTTCGCTATCATTTCCAACGACTCAACCAAACCCAACATCTCCATCAATTCTTTCGTGATTTTCTTGTCCATTAACTTAACACCACACATGGCTCTCAACATAGCTCTCTCTGTTCTTCTCAAAATCGCAACTTCTCCTTCCGTTAGACACCACGTTTCACTCCCATACAGAATCGCTGAACGCACACAGCTCTGATACACTCTTCCTTTTATCTTAAGCGAAAACCTTCTACCATAGAGCACCTCACCACATTCTCTGAACTTCAACCATCCAATTCTCGTTCTTGCTGTCACCGCCGCCTCAGATCCACCACTCGCATTAAGTCTATCGCCCAAATAGCAAAAACTTTTAACAGTCTCCACTCCATCACACAGCTTCTCCTGTGGCAGCCGCATTCCCGTCATCCCACGCCTGCATACTTCACAGACAAATCCTTTTGCAAGGGCCCCTGACACCCTCTTGATTTTCGCACACCTTCCATGAATCCAACAACCACATTTAGTACATAGCAAAGAGTTCACCATCACTCTTCTCCCACACACTCCGCATGGATCAGTCTTACTCTTTTGTATCTCTCCATCTGTTCCACTCACCATCACTTTCGTTTTTATGTTGTTTACCTTCAAACCTTTACATTCCAGAGACTCTCTCCACCTTCCAAACTTATAACGCAGCTCCTCCATAGAATCTCCCATTAGCACCAAATCGTCTGCGTACAGCACTTCATTCATCAAGCCCTCTCTTGCCTTTTCTGTCACAACATCCATTACAATGGCAAACAGCAATGGTGACAGTACTGAACCTTGATGTACTCCTACTGTCACAGAAAATTCGTCAGAGTATCCCGACCCGACTCTTACTTTTGTTGTGGCCCCTTCATATAGACTCATCACTGCTTTCACCATTCCCTCCGGTACACATCTTTTTCTCAGTGCCCATTCTACCACTTTTCTTGGAACTCTGTCAAACGCCTTCTCCAAATCAACAAAGCACATGTACAAACATTTATCCATCTCGCGGTATACTTCTTGCAGTCTCCTCACTACAAATAGTGCATCTATCGTCCCCCTTCCAGGCATAAATCCAAACTGCATATCATCCAGAGCTATCATCCCTCGTATCCTCTTTTCCAATACTCGTTCTACAACCTTCATTCCGTGCTCCAATAATTTCACACCTCTATAAGAAGCACAACTCCTTACGTCACCCTTTCGTTTGAAAATTGGCAACATTACACTTGTCTTCCATTCGTCTGGCATACCTGCTCCATCCAATACTTTCTGACATAGTTCTGTCATCACCTCTACTCCAACTTGGCCACTTGCATTTATCATTTCGATGTTTACTTCTGACAAACCAGCTGCTCTTCCTGTTTTCATAACCTTTATGGCATTTAGCACCTCTGCAGGAGTAATCCTCTCTATGGGTCCTTCTACCATGTCTGCATCGGTCACCTGATCCCACACGTTTTCTTCGTTCATAATCTTCTCCATGTGTTCTTTCCAAACTCTTTTCCTATCATCCTCCGAGAAAGCCAGCCTTCCAGCACTGTCTCTTAAGCAACTTCCACCTTCAACATCTTTCCCATCTCTTTTCATGGACTTTAAAAACTTAAAAATGCTGTTCGGGGTCTTGCCCAATTCGTTCAGTTCTTTTTCAGCCTCTATTTTCATGGTTCTTGCCACCACTTTTTTTGCTTTCTTCTTTAAGCTATTGTACACCTCCTTGTTCTCTTCAGATCTTGCATTGCACCATGTCTTGTACGCTTCCTTCTTCCTCGCAATAGCATCCTTGACATTATCATTCCACCACCATGTGCATCCTCCATGTCTACGTAAAGTTTTCTTTCCACACAACTCATCACATGCTTTCAAGACTCCTTCTTTGAAAGATTTCCACAAATCAGGAGCTTCCATATCCACCAACTCTCTTACTCTCTGCTTAAAGTTGCTTTTTGTCTCCTCTTCTTTCAATTTCCACACTCTTCTACATATGATGTTAGTTTTCCTCCCAGGTCTTTTCAGTTTTCTACCTCGTACATTAGCAACTATAAGACCATGCTGTAACTCTCCCGGAATCACCTTTACATCAGTCACATATTTCCTTTGATTTCTTCCAACCAGCACAAAGTCAATTTCTGTTCCATTTCCTCCAGATCTGTACGTTATCTTTCTCTCTTCCTTCTTCTTAAACCATGTGTTGGCCACGCATAACTCTTTCTCATCGCAGAACTCTAATAGCAATCTTCCTTCCATATTTCTCTCACCTACTCCATTTCCTCCATGTACATTCTCAAATCCATCGACTGATTGTCCCACATGTCCATTAAAATCTCCCAAACCCATCACCATTTCATTGTTGCTCTTAAGGTCCCATTCACAAGCCAGCTCATCATAGAAGCGTTGCTTCTCTGCCACTGATCTTCCACATTGAGGACCATACGCACATATCACTCTCATGATCTCTTTTCCAATCATCATCACCATCGACATCACCCTATCGCTTCTTCTTCGAACTTCCACCACATTGCTACATAGTTCTTCTTTCGCCAAAATACCCACTCCGCCTACCCTAGCATCGTTTCCTGACCACCAAAACTTGTATCTCCGTTCTTTAACACCCATAAATCGAGCTCCTTCACCTCTCCATCTCACTTCCTGTATGCAGCATACATCTACGTTTCTCTTTCGTAGCTCTTCGCAAACCTCCGTTCCTCTTCCACATATACTTCCCACATTCCAACTCCCAAACTTCATTCCCCCCAACCCGGAGATTCTTCGCACCCCCTGCCCACTTAAGGGCTGCCGGGGACTAGGGGCCATTTGTTTTTTATTTGCAGTCATAACGAGATTTTTGGAGCAAAGATTTAACAGCCGCATGCCCTTGCTGACGCCAACCACAGTTTTCGGCGGTGGGCCTAGCCTTCGCCTCAATAGGCATACTCCTACAAGGCAGTAGGGTTGCTGACATAAATTTAGCCAGTCAGCCGAGACTGTTGCCCGTGTGGTGCCCCGAGGAGGCATATGTCAGCATGATGAAGGTGATGGGACTAGTGTCTCTGAGCCCCAGGAATTCGCATACCCAGAAAGGTGCTCGAAAGCCTAGGCGGCTGCTCAGAGTGCAAAAGTGCTACCCATTCACATTTCAACAACCACACATCAAAAATACAACTACAAATAAATAAAGCATATAAACCAATAAATGACTGTAAAGAATAGCGAAATAAAGAAAAGCAGCAACTGTGCAACAAAAATAATTCAAAAAGTAAGAGAAGCAACAGAATAAAGGTTAAAGTTTTTTTAACAGTTTCTGAATATAACAATATTGGGTGCAGAAACTAAGTCAAGAGGTAGTTTATTCCAAACATTAATTATACGAATGAAAAAAAAATTACAAAACTGTTTGGTATTAGTGCAAAATTTGGATTTAATTTTAAAGTTATGAGAACGGAAGTTATACTTTCTATCACAGCGTTCGAAATAATTGTCAAAGTGTAAGTCAGAAAACTTGTGATAAATTTTAAAGATACGAATAATATCAAATTGTAATCTACGATACTCCAGAGACTTAATTCCTAATTTATCTAGTCGATCAGCATATGAGTGAAATGGAATATCGCAGCGTAAAAACACATTAAGGGTAAACTTTTTTTGTACAGATTCCAGAAGGAGTGTGTCTTTTTTAAGATATGGATTCCAAACTGGAGAATTATATTCCAATTTGGGGCGAAGATAAGTAATAAAAGCTTTAAGCAGGGTACAAACATTTTTAGAAGAAAAAGCACGCAAGATCTGATAAACACACACAGAAGCAGTAGAATGAATGTGATGGATATGTTGAGACCATTTAAGATTACAGGAAATAAGAACACCGAGATCTCTAACAGTTTTGACTGTTTTAATACTGTGAGAACAAACTTGAAAACTGTGGTCCAAAGAATTATTAGAGCGAGAAATATGCAAATGCTCACACTTAGCAGGAGCAAGGTTTAGTTGACGAGAACAGAGCCAAGCAGAAAGTCTATTTAATGCTGATTGAAGGTTGTCAATATGATTGCTAAAGAGTTTAGCATCATCAGCATATAGATACATACCGTTACTGGAGCCATGTAAGTTCGATATTTTAACACCTTAATCAATATAAGCAACAAACAGCAAAGGACCAAGTACCGGTATGCTGTTTTGGGGAACTCCACTAAGGACAGGAAAGTAGGATGAAAAATGATTGTTGACACAAACACACTGAACGCGGTCACAAAGAAAACATTTGATCCAGCTTTGCAAAATAACTTTAAAAAATAGAGGCTAGGCTAACGAAATTGAAACACTCTTAAATCTGTTAACTGTAACTTTCTGCATCAGCTACGCAGAACGACGCTGACATAATACCTGCCTAACCTTCTTTCAGTTTTGCTATTGCTGCTGCCAAGGGTTGCCATTATTTTTACTTCAAGTAGCCAAAAAGTAACTAATTCTGTTTAAAAATAGCCCAAATATTTTTGACGCACTCTTCATAATCACGAAATCCATGAAAACAGCGAAATTTTAGCAACCATATGACACCTTTGCTAAGTCATGCAGACATTTTGTAAGGTAAGCTTTTCAAAAAGGCTTTAAAATGCTCTCAGTCTTGTTATTTGTCATGAAAACAAAAATTCATGCTAATATAGTTTTAACCAAGTTCTTAAACAATAAGCTGAATGCATTTGTGCATAAGCCGTGCAGCTTAATCCAACATACTATCTCTTCGCATAACTTTTTTCAATTTTGCCTCTTACCACTGCACCTGTCGGAATTGCTAAAACCAGCAGGAGCACAAGGACCGCCTTTGCAAGTGAGTTAAAAGCACAAGGACCGCTGGGGGCGCTAGTGAATTATTACTACAAATTAGGGTTCGGTTAGGGCTAATGGTTAGGGTTAGTGATAACTCACTAGCACCCCTAGCGGTCCTTGTGCTCCTAACTCACTTGCAAAGGCGGTCCTTGTGCTCCTGCAGGTTTTAGTAGGACCCTCCGAATACGCTGATAAGGGTTGGCTGATTGCAAAGCTGGGCAGCCGCTACTTAAATAGTAGCGCCGCTGTCGTTGCCGCTATTTGACGAAAAAAGCAGCGGCGCTGCCACTACCGCCACTGGAATTAAAAAAGTAGCGGCGCTTCCGCTGCCGCTAATGCACGCGAGAACAGCGGGCGCTGCTGCTATTCGCTGCCGCTGCTTTAAAATTATGAAACTGCGAAAGTTTTCGAAAAAACTGAAAAGTTACGATTAACAATGACACACAAGTGAATTTTCTCAATCACAGTCAATCATGAAAAACAAATGCTGGTGATAAAAAACGTATAGTCACGAGAATCTGATAACTGGCGTAGCCGGGGAAGGGCGGGCAGGAGAAACAAGGAGTGAATTTTAGTCAATGAAATTTTCATGAAAAACAAATACTGAAGATAAAAAACGCATATTCAGAGGAATCTGATCAGAGACGTAGCTGAAGGGGGCAGGAGAGACACAGGAAATTAAAAGAAGCCAATCTGTAACGTTCCTTGGTCTGTGTTTTGATGAAAAATTAATTTGGACTGAACATGTTAACAAGCTATCTTTGCAATTGGCCAAATATGGTGCAATGTTGTATCAAATACGTGATTTTGTGAATCTACACACTCTAAGCATTGTTAAAAAATGAACTTCGTTTTTGATGCAGGCGGTCTAGAGGAGTTCTTGACCCTTCGCTCAGTTGACAAATTTTGGCTCTCTTCCTGTCAGCAGTCTTGAAGGCTTTCCAGTATAAAATAATGTATTGAAGGAAGAAATTAAAAATTAACAGCAAAGCGGCGTCAACTGAACAAAAATTTACTGAGGATTTGGCAACTTAAATAACAAAAGGAAAGCTTCCTTTTTGCGATCATCCAAAACGTATCTGACCACACGTTGTAAAAACTCAGTTGCCTTCGCGCTATCGTATTAAGAAAAAAAGGTGTGTAGTTATTGCAAAAAACACTGCCTGCAAGCGTGCAAAGACAGGATGCAGCTTGACAAATTAAATCATGGGTTAGTGAAACAATCGAAGAGGCGCAGCACTAAACAAATGAAGGAAATGATACTTGTCTGCTTGTTCGATACGCGGGGCCATCACGGCAATTTTCTTAAAAACGAAGTGAAATTAAAATTGAGGTGACGTGCTGTAACAAGCATGTTATATTATGCTTTGGTATGTAGCAGAGTGCAATATGGAATTTCTGTTTGGGGCACTGCAACTAAAACCAAATTACGTGAAATAGAAATTCGACTTAATAACATTGTGCGCACCATCACTTGGAGCAAAAGATTTACTTACGTCACTCATTTATATAAAAAATTAGAACTGCTGAAATCACATGATTTGTATAAACTAGAAATTGCTAAAATAATGCATAAGCTTTAAGTTACCTTCAATCCTAAAAAGTCGTTTTGTAAAAACTGATATGATTCATGCGCATGAAACTAGAAGCGCCAAACAGAGTAATTATTTTTTACCGCTAGTTAACAAATCCATTTGCCAAAATTCAATTGCCTTTTGTGGCGCCAAAATGTGGAACGAAATTGACAATGACTTAAAAAAATCAAAATTTTCGTGTTTTCAAAAAACACTTCAAACTAAAATTGTTAGAACAGTACTAAAACCGATTACAGTTTTCTTAGTGCAACTTAACATAGCGTGCCTATTTACATGATGTTTGTGTTATTTATGGTATTATTTAACGTCTCTTGCAGTACTTTTGTTCATCGTTGTTCTGAATAGCCTAATTCATCAAGTTTTTACGTTCTAACGGTGCTTATCACTGCTCATTTTTGTCTGTTAATCTTTCTCTTTCCTTTTTCATTTTTATTTATTTATTTTTTCTTATTTTTTTCTTCTTCTGCTATGAGTATATCGTTTATAATGGAGATGGGGGACCTTGATTCTGAAAACCGCAAGGTTCTTTCGGGTCCCCCTTCGACCTTGCAATTATCTTTTCAATTTGTGCGTGAATTGTTTACTGTTTATATCATATGCATCGTCGAAAAATAAACTATACTACTACTACTACTACAAAGAGTCAATTTTCTTTTGATATTTCTTTCGATCTGATTATTTAACGATTAATTATTTAACAAAATAAATTAAGCTCAAGGCAAATCCTCGCCTCATAAAAAGTGATGAGGATACTTTCACCCAAAGCAAAATGACTATCATTGGATGCTTTAAAACACACAATCGGGAGTACACGATCGGGAATATGTAAAATCAATATGGCCTTCTTGAAATTTTTACCTGGCTACACCACTGATTTGTTATAAATCAATTTAAATAATAGTTATTATTTATCACACTTATCTTTATAGGCCTACTGTTTGTTATGCCATACTGTCCTTACCATTTAATTATAAAATATACCGGTACAACCATTTTTCAATGACTATTTTACTAATGCTAAATTTGTTCGAAAATCTCGAGCTAAACATTGAGATTCGTATTTTTGCATATCATTTTTAGTCTTACCACCGCAAAGACTGATCACTGATTTTTTTCTCATTAATTGTCTCATAAAACAGACAATATTTTTGCTTTTTTTCCGTGAACGGGTCCTAGTGTTAATGAGATAAAACGATACAAGATACTTGAATCAAAGAAGTAAGAAGTCAAACCAGCGGGGGACATTACCGAAACGGATTTCTGATGGCGAGATGCAGCTTTGTTTGTGAAACAGCAACTGTCAATCAGGATTAGTGTCTGGCGATGAGAACGATGAAAATGGTGTTAATGAATTAATGAAACATCGCTTGCGATCTCACGCTATCACGCTTGGCTTTACGTTTTCTTTTGTTAGTTTCATGGTATTAATTTCAAGCAGAGCTAGTTTAGATTTAAGTTGCGATTTTATTATTAGATTGCTGCATAACACACAGTCTTCAAAACCAAAATTTTTTTTGCAGCAGCGGCAGGGGTAAGTCAATTATCTTCACAGAAGCGCTGCTGCGCTGGTCGCTACTCCACCTCAAAAAAAGCGGCGCTGCCGCTTTTCGCTGTTGACAGAAAAAAACAGCGGCGCTTCCGCTACCGCTGCTAAAAAACAGCGACGCTGGTAGTGGCGCTGTTCAACAGAGCCGCTGTGCCCACCTCTGCACATACGTTAAATGATTCTCCAGTAGTTGATTTATATATGAATCGGAAACGAGGGATGCTGAATTGGCAAGGTCGTTTGGTTCAGGTTAGGGTGGAGTAAGATTAGGGTTAGGGCAGGAATCAGTATGGTTTTGCAATCGCAGCTAACGTCGTTTACGTGAACGACCGTGAAGTGGGAGAAATTGTACGTAAACACATTATCCGTGTAACATGATCTTGGCGGATATTTGTCTTTTAGTTGATGTTTTGGTTGTCAGGTTGTGGGTTGAGGTACGGTACGGTAATTGTTTGTTTGTGGTGTATACTACTTCTGGGCTAGTGGTCAGTGGTTAGGAAATAAGCCAGCCATGAAAGAGAGAAAGTATTACTACATCCTTATCAGTGGTGTAAAAAGTAGTCCAGAAATCTACCAGTACTTAAGTAGAAGTATTGTTATGGGTACTGATGGCGGAAGCTACTTGAAGTAGAGTAGAAAGTACGATAGGGGATATAAAAAGTAAGCGAGTAGAAGTAAAAAGTACCAACAATTTGAAGCTACTTAAGTAAAAAGTAGAGATTACAAACCAAAGGCCATAAAGCTGAGCTTGGGAAAAGGAAAATTTGCTCACTTCCAAACTTGACATATATTTTGCCGATGCTTAAGAATATTAAGGATAATTAGCACATTTATTTGACAAAAATATAAAAGTGAAGTGTGTCATAATCTGCAAAATGCAACCTCAGAGTCCACGCCAAACACAAACAATGAAAGACCACTTGATATCAAGAAATTGTTAAATTTAGGTATATAATAAAATTAAACAATAGGCCTACCGGTACCTAATAGGCCTACTAATGTTGCCAATTTTAGTATCAAGCTGTCAAGCATGATTATTTATCATTTGCGCGATACATTGCGTAATATTAAGTACTTATTATTTTTAAGGCAGAGGCTAAGGTTACGTGACCGTAACATTTGTCTCTTTGGTTTATTTTATTATCCCTTCACGCTTCCCTGATTGTACGAGAGCGTGACGAAGTAATAAAATAAACTAAAGAGGCAAATGTTACGGTCACGTAACTTTAGCCACTTCCTATTTTTAAAGCCACTTAAGTAGCATTACTTTCTGATGGAACCAAGTAAGTAGAAGTAATTGAAATTCAAATCACCAAAGTAGGCGTACTAGTTACCGTACCTAGCAATACATAAAGTATAGTAGTCTACTTAAGTAAAACTACTTCCTTACTTTACACCACTGATCCTTATAGGCTGATAGACTAGACCAGTATAGCCTAATTCAAATAGTGGAGGGGGGGGCTCAAAATTTAGTTCTAATAGAGTCCACTTCAAAAGTATGCTACAAGCTATAACTAGCACTTCTAAAACTATCTGAAGTGTTTTCGACTTAAAAACCCTTGTTCAAATCCACACTGAAATTCCTGGGTCAACTCTAAAATGATACATTTTTGAATATTTAAAGGTGCTAGGCTACCGGTAGTTAGTGTTCCCTCTAGGATTTTGACTAGTGCGAATTTGCCCAAATGATAAACTCATAGAAATTTTTGCTCAAAGATTTCACTACTTTGAAGACCCCTTTTACAAATTTTTTGCATTAAATTTGCTTTTCCAAGATACAAGCTGCAGTCTTGCATTAAAATATTCAAGTTTCTTGTTGAAGTTTTTCAGTTTTGCATTTTATAATATTAATTTCTGGTTCAAAATCAGTAAAATTTGTCTGAGAATTTTGCATTTATCTCAAATTTCTCACTCTAGAGGGAACACTCAGACACTGGTGCTAGTCTACTCAAAAATCATTTCAGCATTATTGAAGGATTATGACGTCATAATGGTGCAGTGTACAAGCTTAAGAAGGTGACATGTAACTTACAGTTAAGTTGGTATAGTACAAATGATGACATACCGATATTTATATTATAAACATCAAACAGGCTGTAGTGAAGTGAGTACGGGTACTGGTGGACCAGAGGGTTCCAGATTATGTTACTCGTTCTAAGACCTCAAGAGTTCTAGGAAATGTACAATAAGAAGAGTAGGCTACTGGTACAATAAACTGCTCATGCACATCGTGGACAGCATGGCACAGTGGTTACACTGGTTAGGAGCATCGTTGATGCTATGACCATGATTGTAAAATTGATGGTTAACTCCAACACAAGTTTCATTGTTGCGTCCTTGGATATTTCCTGATTATTTCTGCTGGGTGGAGTCTAGCAAGCAGCAAATGAAAGAAATCAGCAGTAAAAGTCAACTAAAGTCCAGAAAACAAAGGCAACTCGTACCAGTAACAGCTTAAGCGAGTTTAGATTCGTCTTACGTTTAGTGCCTCCATGGCATTCACGTGGCAGGAGGATACCAGTAAGAAATTATCATCATTCATCAGCATCACTAATTACCAATACACGGACTTGTGTAGTAAGATATTTTGCTAGTTTGAGGTTTTTTCCATTTTTTGCGGTACCGGTATTACTGTTGGGGCTGCCCATCTCATTTAACTGTATCTAAGCATTACTTACTTTGACCCAATGGGATAATGAGAATTTATTCCAACTATAGACCTACATGTGCTTTATGACAATTTTCTCCACTGCAACCCAATAAATTAGCTAGATTTTACTCCACCTTCTTTCAGCTACATCAGCAATGATAGATTTGGTCAATGCAATTCTCTGTCTGATTGATTTCTTCATCTTTATCCTCCTATCACGAGAAAGTGGTGGGGGCACTATTTGTAGGACGAATCCAGACTCGCTTAGGAGTTGCCTTTGTTTTCATGTTTTCCGGTTGAATTTTCTTCTGACTTTTAATTTGCTGCTTGCCAGATTTCACCAAGCAGAGATATGGTAATCATCGAGAAGCATTTATCCAAAGATGCAACAACGAGGCTAGGTTGAAAGTTGAACCATTAACCTTGCGATCATGGTTGTTGTAAAAACGACCCTCCAAAGCACTGCGCCACGCTGCCGACAAGGAAGTTCTTGTGGAAGTTTAGGCATTTGTTCAACTGCACCACCAGAGTTGTTGCAAGCAGCTCTTCACCCAATGGTAAATGGCTTTGTTAAACGAAGAGGGCTTTATCATCATCATCCAGTTTCAATCCTGTGTGGTTAGTTTTCATGAAGGGTGGCTGGATGCACCACATTCCCTCAGCAGTGCTACGGTAGGCCGTGCTACGGCAAGTCTTATGTGAAAGCTAAACTAGTTGATCTGGCAGAACTTTAATCAAAAGAAGGATTTAGAAAGCATTGCAAAACTTTTGTAATCATTTCGACAATTGTCAGAGTATGGAATGAAACGCAGATGGATCTCTTTAAACAGGGGCTTTTATCCAAAGAAACTTAGTCATTAGTCAATGATCAACAAACTTACAGTTTCTTTAAAACTTTGGATAATCATTTTCTAAGCGGAAGATGTACATCGTTTTATTTCTTAACGATGATGTGACAGCTGACATCAAAAGAAAAGTCACGTACTACCAAGTTTGCTTTGCTCAAGACACTTGTTTTCCGGAATCTCTTTGGAAATCTAATGAAGTTTTACGTTTGATGTAGTAGCACCACTGCTTAGAAACAGCTGTGTATGCTAAGAACTTGAAAACATACTGAAGCAAAGAAATTCACTGCAGCATAGAAGACTTTCATAAAGCTGTTGATGAATTAGCATAGTAACGATGCTGGTTGGTTGTGCACTGCCATTATCTTATATGTGCAAAATCAGTTGAAAGCAACAAACTATTAGAGTAATTCAAAGACAAAAAAAAGAAATTTAGCGCTGACATACTTAAAAATAAACTGAACAGTTACTAACCAGTGTATTAATTGCTGATATTAACGTATATCACCATGCTTACGGACGTATTTAGCTACATCCAATGCGAAAAGTTTGTTTGATACCAACTTACCAAGTCATCTTCATGTTTCATTTGAACCAGGGTTTTTAAGGTATGTAGCAAAACTTTTTGTATTTTTGTGATGGTGCAGACTCATAGCATAATTTAAATAGAAACTCATTAGCATCAGAAAAAAAAGTTGCAATTAAGCCCCCCCCCCTAATTCAAAGAATACCGTAGAACAGATAGCTAAAAGCAGAGAACAGGAGAAGGTTAAGTTGGCATTTCCAGACTTGCTGCTTGGCTTGACCTGTTGACACCTTGAGTTTGCTGCTTTAGGTCTGTAGTCTCATAAATCAAGATCTTTGTTTTATATGTCATAGGTTATGGCGCTTGGCTTTTTAGTCTTAACAGTGTTGTAGTTTATAAGAATGACATGGATGATAACGCAGATTCTTGCATGTCACAGCTTCAGATTTTGGGTGAGTCAAATCGATAGGCTATGTATTTATAGCGGTACCAGTACGTGTGCTTGGTTTATAATGGTACGGTAACTCTGGAAATGTTGGTCTTTTGAAACTAGAGATGTGCCGAGTCGAGTCCAAGTACTCGGCCAAGTAATAAGGCATTACTCGGACTCTGTCGAGTCCGAGTATTAATTGATACTCGGCCGAGTATTAAGCCATTATCATTTCGACCTTTTTTTTGCTTTTTATCCGAATTTGAGTTGAAATTTGGACTTTTACGGACGTGATGATTTTTTTTTTGCTCTTCACCTAATTTTGAGTTGATGTTCTGACGTCGTAGATACTCTGACTCGCCGAGTAATGTCGTGAATACTCGTTACTCGGCAAGTCCAAGTAATTTTCCTTGAGGCACATCCCTATTTGAGACCAAAGTGGTTGTTAAGTTGAACAATTCAAAGTACCAATACGATAACAATGATAGCATAGCATTTAGTGGCTTTTAGTCTGATTTAATTTGTTTTGAAGTTGATGAAGTTTTTTTATTCTTGTTTTAGCTAGGCCTATAAGCATTTTAAAAAACTGCATGTTACGATTTCTGAAATTGTTTTGCTTTAGGTTTTTAAAAATTCTATAATAGGCCTATAGACTATACAGCAGACATGAGCAAACTACGGCCCACGGGCCAAGTCCGGCCCGCCGGTCCTTTTATTCTGTCCCGCCAGCACTTACACAAACTTAAATTCTCACTGTGAATTTTGAAAAAGACCTTTTTTTTCCTCTTTTGACTTTTTGAAAAAGATCATGGATGGCAGTGAGTTTCAAAAAATAAGCCTCAACGGTGCAAAATTGGAATAAAAATCGAGGTGAAAACCTCATATTTTGGAGATTACATTCGTACGTGGACCGTGATCTCCAAAAAAAAAAGGTCTTCACCTTGTTTACCAATCAGCGTGCGGCCTGTGGCTTCAACAGTTTTTCCAAATCTGGCCCTTCGTGTGAAATAATTGCCTACCCCTGCTATACAGGATAGTGTGATAGTTCTAAATAGTTTCTAATTGATGAGGTACTCGGAGGAGTATATATTATTTTGCTTGTGTTCAGTGCATTTTTATGTGATCTTTGTAAGACATTTTTGTACCAGTATGAAGCAACCTAGACTGCTAGAAGAGTAAGCTCCTGGCTTTTTTGATCTCTCAAGGCCAGATCATCAATCTTTTCTTGTGCCGTAAATGGCGTGGTTCAGCAGTAGGCCTGCATGAAGATATTTTGTCACAACTATTAAAAGTGAATTTTCTGTTTTAGTTTTGAGAGGAGAATTAAAAGGTTCTGGAAATCGCATATTTGGTTCTTCCAGGCCACCAGATTCTTTTGTATCTGTTTGTGTTGACAACCAGCCTGAAAAAAGAACGCTCACTGCTGACAAATCTCATTTTCCAATCTGGCATCAAAATTTATCTGTGTAAGTGCCATAATAACCTGTTTTTTAGCCTGCACACAGTATATTTGTTATATATATACAGTTTTTCTGTGTTTATGGTTCTAAAATAGGGCTTTTAATTTCATATGTGCGATTTTGTTTGAATTGTGTACCGGTATGTATAGTTTTTGCAGCTTTTTCGGTGATTATATGTGACACTCATTGGCACTGGCTTATTCTGAAACTGTGGCAACTGGCAAGGGTTTGTACTAGCAGAAACAGAATGTGAAATAATGCTTTAAATATTTGGAAAATTGCTAGTAACACAAATAGCGAAATCTAAATTTTGATCTTTATGAGCAAGGTAATAGTTCTTTAACTTATATTGGAGAGATTTTTGTGAAAAGGTTTCTCACCATGTTGCTAGCAATGTGGAGGTTAAGCCCCACCACCTCCCCACAAGTCGAAACCATTGGTGTCAGGCATTGATTTAATGGGGGTTTTATGGTAAACTACTTTGCAGTATTTGAAATAGTTACTGCAGTTTAGTAGTAAATGAAAGCCTGCTTGTTCTGCAAAATAGCTAAAAAAAAACTATGTTCAAATATCCTGAAGCTTGTAAAATAGAAATATTGTTTTATTGTTTAGAATATTCTTGCTAGTATTCATAGTTTATTATGCATTAAATTTTTTATTGTATTCGGTCAAACTCACTGCTGTATAGCTCTTGTCAACAGTAGATATTGCAGTTTATTAAATATTGCGTTATATTTAGCTCTGCTAACAGCCAAAGTGTGATAACTTTCAAAGTTTTCAATGCTGCTCGATCGGATTCCTTGCTGGGCTCAGCGAAATGTGAAGTTGCTAAACTGTTGAAAGAGAACAACGGAAAATGTAAGTTGCTTTAAAGCAGTGATTCTCAACCATTTTTGGCTTGTGACCTTCTTCTACAGACTCAACATAAGTGGTCCTTTGCTCAGCAAGAAAATTCTCTGTTGGTCTTTTATTTGTTTTGGCTCAGCCGTCTTCTGGCCTTAAGTGGTTAATTACCATACTTTAAACAGGTTAATAAATCTTCTGCTCGTCTCCTCCTGGTTAATGTTCCTTGGCCCTCCTGGTTGAGAACCTTTGCTTTAAATTGATTTCACGTAAGTTTTAATGTAGAAGTTTTGATGTAGAAACAGACGAATACATTTTCTATATCAAAACTTATGTGAAATTAATTTATGATACCTAAGGCTTTTCTTTGAATCGTTGACTCGCCCATTCACCTTGTCCAGTAATACACATATAGTATCACTCTTCTTGATGCTTACAGTGCATCTTCAGTAATCATGTTGGTTGGAAAAAGAACAAACTGATTACTTTTATTTGACATAACAATACTTTTGTGCTTTTTTTGTCTCCTGTTATCTGATTATTTTTTAAGGCTAGGAACTTCAACTTTTCTGCTTTTTGCAAAAGCTACAGTTATATATATTTTTTGTGCCTTTTATGCAGTCTGTTTTGCTCAATGGCTCCAAACATTCATTTTACATTCAAACATTACAAAACTTTGCATGTTGGTGGTTGCTATCCCTGTTAGGTAACTGTTGCTATGATCAGCAAGTTTGTTTATTGTACAGGGTGTTATAACAGTCTTGGGCACATTTTGACTTTAAATATTTCAGAAGCTATTAAAGATATAAAAACTTACGAAGAACTTAATGTGATTAGCTTTAAAATGGCACAACTTTCATCTTACTACCATTCATAGTTAAGGAGATATGGGGACTTCAAAAAGTGCCCAAGACTGTTAGAACTCCCTGTATTTAGAAAAAACTCGGCAAAAACATCTTATATATCATATTTGGTCTAGTATTATTTTAAAAGTCTTATTTAAAACCTAGGACTATTAAAAATAATTTGAATAACGCATATAAATGATCTGAACCAACTGGGTCGGATTTTTAATGGACAATCGGTAAAATTCCCATTTAAGATGTTTGTGATTTGAGCAATAAGCACGTTTTTGTGATCTTAGAAAGGAAACTGACAGTGTTACAGATGTTAATTCCCCGCAGTCACGAATAGCTAATGTCAATTGCTTTGTGCGTATGTGAATAGAAATTATTCTTGAATATTTACCGACTATTATATGTTTTAAATTTAAAGCATTTATCTGTGCACACTTCGTTTTAACGCCCTCATAAAAAAAAACTTATACGTTGGTACTGCATGGCATTACACTCTTATTTACAATTTTACACTGAACAGAATAACATTCAGCGATTTGCTATGTAGTTTTGTTTCCAGTTTTATTCAGCGGATTTTTTATTGCATTAAGCTTTGCTTAGAAGGTTGTAGTTTTTAGTGGAAAAAGCGGCTGTTCGCCTGAATCTAAGCAAAGCTAGAAATGGTGCGTCAGTTGGCGAACTTCAAGTTCAATTTGATGGTCTTTCGTTATCTCCAAGCCTTTCTAACGGAGTGGAAGGTTAGTTTTGGTGATACAACACTTTTTGTATTTAATCTGCTGTTGTGTAATTTGGTATGAACATGATTGCCTGCTGTTAAATCATTATTTTTATTTTTTGAAGCATTTATCATCTAAATTTAGTTTTGTGATTCAGTTTTTAAGGTTTTTTACGTATTGACACTTTTATCATTAAGCCTGAAAGCACAATCCGACTCGAAAGCTAGTTTTTTTATGCCTACAAGTCCCCAATTTTTCTTAAAAAATTAGCGCAAACAAAATCTTAGTCTTTACTGACTGATTGAAGAAGTCAGTGTCAATTAGCACTGGTCTTCGAACAGCGTTTTGAAGTTGTTTGTTGAAACGATCATTAACTAGTTGTTTAAACAATGTGGCTGTATTTGGAGATCAGCGTGTAATTTTCTAAGGCAAAACGGCTTTCGGTTTTTATGACTGTGGTATGATATAGAGGTTGGTGTGATCGCACCATAGCGATGTAAGAACAGTGTTTAGAGATTTAGTGTGTGATTTTCTGAGGCAAAACAGCTTTCAATTTTTATGAGTGTGGTATGTTATAATAGAGGTTGGTGTGACCGCACCATAGCGATGTAAGAACAGTGTTTGGAGTTTAGCGCGTGACTTTCTGAGGCAAAACAGCTTTCAATTTTTATGAGTGTGGTATGATATGGAGGTTGATATGATCGCACTATGATAAGAATAGTGTCTGAGTTAAGCGTGTGATTTTCTGAGGCAAAACAGCTTTCAGTTTTTATGATTGGGGTATGATGTGGAAGTTAGTGTGAGAGCACTAATTATATCGATACAAGAAAACTGGACTTCTCACTCGTATGTTAGTTAGTTTAAACGACGTATAGTAAGGCTTTCTAAGAAGATTCACCTGGAAACTAATCTTGCAGAGCAGTATGAGCTTTGTGTAAAAATAATACAGCTGATTTTTCTTACCGCCAATTTCGCTTGGAATATTATTCTGAGATTGCGCCACTTCATGCTCCTTTTTTTCGGTTTTAGAACGTTATTTGTGGTTGGCTATTCGCTCTCTTTCTGTTATATCGGTTTCGCAATTTAAAAATAACCACGTTTTACTTCCCGTTATTCTGATGTAATTTCTTTATTTCCAAAATATTCTTAATTAGCAATTATGAATTTAGGGCAGTGCAAATGTTGTTGAATCAAAGGTAGTGCACAATTTACGCGATTGAGAAGAAAGCTGAGCTTGTTTATTTTAATATGTCTGCATTTTTACCGGTACGCAAGAGGTTTTTGAGTTAATTATAATCGGAAATAGCGACATAGAGCTCAAACTCTGTCAAAACCAGGTTTTTTAAGCACTAATTAATGTTAACCAAAAGTCAAGTCTACTTTTTACACATGGCGTTGTATTGACACACGACATTAACAGTCTTAATGCCATTATGCTTTTAAACAGCACTGTCATGCTGAATATTATGATCAGTGCCGAGGGAAATGCTCAATTGCCTATCTTTGAAATGTTGTGATGATGTAACTAGTCCTTTGTTTGTGAGTTCAAAATCTGTTTTGACACCGGCATCATGGTGCATTACTTTCAGCACGAAAAAACGTGTATAATTTGTTTTTGCATACTTAACATAGGATGACCGAAATTTAAGTTAGTCACATAAAGCCAATTTATCTTCGTTATATGCTAACCAACACACTTCTAAATTGTTTAACACATTGTGTCGAACCTACCATCAAAGCAACTTTAAGGACCGTTTTAGTGATCGTTTCATATTGAATAGTCAGTAGTTCAAATCTGCTCTCTTGCTTTTTCCATGGGAAGTTTTAATACACAGCACACCGCAAAAGGCTATTAGTTGCTTGTAAGTTGTTGTATACAATACATACAAAGATACCTGTAACGCATTTACAAGCATAGGCGTTGAAGGTATTTAAAAATAAATATAGCCACGCAGTGGTAATACAATATGCGCTGCTATACTTACCTGTAGTCTGCTTTGTGCTTATCTATTTCCGCATTTTAATTTTGTCATTGATTTTTCTCGAAATTTTTGCTTTTTTGTTTAAGTTTATTTTGCATATAATGGTTAAGTGACCTGTTTGTACTCTTCGCTTTGTGGATTGTAATTTGTCATGTGAATGTCTTTCAATTTCATGTTTTTTCTGCATTTTTATTTTTGCCTCGCATGTTTTGTTTTCATTTTTGTTGTTTATTCAGCCCATCGCCCATCTGTTGCACGCACGCCTCCGCCTGTTCCACCTCGTGTGCGTCCTCCCCTGCCTGCACGTCCAGGTAGGTTAGCAGGGATTCGAGCCACAGCCAAATTGTTTCATTTCTTTGAAATTATAGTTAACAAATTTTCATTGCTCTATTTGTAACGGATTAAAACAATATAGGAGCATTAAGATGGGTTTTCGAACTCAGCTTCAATAAGAAGATAATAGCTAGTATATTTGCAATCATACTCACAAACGTTTCGGTAAAAACTTATACCATCATCAGTGTGAAACTACATAGGCGTTAGGCTAGAATTACATAGGCACTAGAAGTACATAGACACTAGGCTAGAATATTCTTGCTTAGTGCCTATGTAATTTCACTCTGATGATGGTATAAGTTTTTACCGAAACGTTTGTGAGTATGATTGCAAATATACTGACTATTATCTTTTTATTGAAGTTACAACAATATAAATAATTGGTTTTTGAACACTGTGGCTCTGGCTTAATATATGTTTTGAGAGCAGATGAGTCCGAAAAAATTGTTCCCGTTTGAATTACGTTTAAATCAGCTATTTTTTCATTATTTCAATAGAAAAGCAGGGCAAATACCGGACGGTAGACACCATTATGCAGCATATCTATTCGAGTTCTAATGTGCTATTGTCTGGATACTGTTGCAATTACAGTAGGTTGCACCTTGGGTCTCAATGCTCGTATCAATTTGCATCAAGCTCCCTTGCTTAGTCATATTAGTTATGCATGGTTAGCTTTGAGGGATTTAATCAGACATGGAATTAATAAAATGATATTTTTATGGTTACGTGTGTCTGCCAGAAACAGTCTTTACTTGGCTGGATTTTCTTGCAGTCGAACAGCCTAGTCGTAGTAGCAGTAGACGCTATATGTCTATCCTTATTCTCAAACAAGAAACACAACTAAGCTGAATCGGGCTTTGAACTCTGGGTCATTCTTCATTACTAACTCGCCCTCTTCATAAGCTACGTCGTTGCTTTGCATGAAAATTGATTTCTAATGCAATATACTGCATGAAACGAGGTTTTATGCAGTTTGATTTGTTCTGGCTTGTTCGTCCTCGTATTTTCAAGTATCTCGTATTACTGTTCAATACAAAAGTGAAATAGCATGAGGATTGATGACATAAATGCGAAAACGAAATGTGTATGGAACGAATCGTAAACATGTAAATTTAATGTGTGCTATGTGACATACGAAAAAGTGATTGATTAAAGATAGCCAACCATTAGTGAAAAAGTTTTTTCTTTTTTTGTGTGGGATGCAGAATAATATGTTTTTTGTTACAATAAGAATATTAATATAACAGTTTAAGGTCATTGCGACATGATTGTGGTAATGCTACATTATACGAAATAGGTAACATGACCGCTAGTACGGTACATTTTATTAGTTCAGAAGCAAATCGATTGCTTTTTTGCTTGGATTTCTCTTCGCAATATCATTTTTATTTTGTGCTCTATGGTTTTTTCTCCGTTAGCGATTGAGAATATATGCCTCCAGTGATCAATTGTATTTTAAACTTAAAAGGAAACTTTTCCCTGGTTTAAAATTCAGCTTTGTAATTGTTTCTTATTATTCAGCGACAACATCAAGCGGGGCAACTTCCAGCCAAGTTAGTACATCAAGCAGTGGAAACACAAATCGCCCCCCTCCACCTCCAAGAATACGTGTGGGTACAAACAGGTTGGTGGCATTATACTGGAAAAAATTGAGCCATATTTTTGAATGTTTGCACTTGGAAATGTAGTAACTTATGCTTTACTTTGTAGCTGTAGAAAATTTGGGAATGAGGAATTGCAGGTTAAACATTACGTCTGTTTGCAGAGACAGAAACCAACCTTCTGCATCACCAGTTCCACCTACAAGAACCACTGCCACACCAGCTGGAATTAACATTACAACACCAGCAAGCACCAACATTACAACACTAGCAAGCACCACTACTGCAGCAACCAACTCATCTCCAATTGGTGGTAATGTGGCAGCTACCAGTGCCAGCACTACAACAGTTGTAAGCAATGCAACATCATCTCGATCCAATTCAGTTGCTCATCGACCACCAGCTCTCTCTCGAAATCATTCTACGGAGCCCCAATTACTTTCATCCTTGCAGCCACTAACACCAGGTATTAAAATATGCTGAAATCATGACTCACTGGTTGAATTTTTCTATTCGCGATGAAAAATCTCGTTTTTTGTCAAATTGAAAGATTTTCAAACGACTTGCGAGATGGTTATTTTTTAAACTACTTAGCAAAATCATTGAGACACCGTACACTCGTTGAATAAGCACATTGAGCAGCTCCAATTGTGAATCGAAACTCGTCACAAAGGATCTGTATTGTAGTCTAGTTTTTGACGAAATGGCACTGTGGCTTAGCGGTGACCGGAAAGCCGTTTGCTGTGTGTGCGAGTATGGGCTTTGGTTTTAACGCCGGCACCGTAGCATGTATAAATTTAAGCGTGGTACTTAAAAATAGGAAGCAACGTAGAAAGTTTTCTTTGAGTGCTGTGTGCAAACATGAGTGCCAGTAGCGTAAGCATTATTTGTTTTAGTTGTATTTAAAAAAAAAGTGCCTGGTGAAAGAATGGTATTTTTCTATATTTTGATCAAAGTAAGCAGTGTGTTTCTCACTTTTCCTGTCACATGAAGTAAATTAATGGCGACTTTAAGTTTTCATTGTTAAAATGGGTTGGATTGAGATTTGATGTGAAGGATTGTAGACGTAATGGTATCGGTATCGGTGCGGGAGGTCTGGGGTTCGATTCCCGTGGTGTTCAAATCAAACTAGTATCGCCTACAACTCGTACCGCTGCGATTTATTTTCGAAGTTCGGCGCTGTGCTGTCCAGGCGCTCAATTGCGTAAATGGATCCCGACATTCGTTACACGCTTGGACGTAATGCCCCTGATATGATCAAGATATGATTTTTTGAATTTTTTTAGTTCCTGCACCAAAACCACCCAACCGTTTGTCATTGCCCACTTTACCCATTTCCCCCGTTCCTTCATCGTCTACACCCGCTGTTAATGTGAATGTTCCAACCCCTAGTACCCCTAATGGTGGTGGTCCTGCCACACCTAAGCCAACTACTACCACGCCCTCACGTGAAAATCAACAAGCCCCACTTCCGACTGGGTGAGTTGGCGTTAGTAATAAAATGTCGGTTCCGAGATTTAAAGGAACTTTGATTTCTAGGTGGGAAATGCGTTCAGATCGAATGGGACGAGTGTATTATGTCGACCACCATACAAAAACAACAACGTGGGAACGGCCCGAGCCCTTACCTTCGGGGTAAGTCAGCAATTTTCAAATGCAAAAATGAAAAATTTTTGGGTTAAGTAAACTGTTATTGCTGTTATACTGCTATCTTTTTGGTTCCATCAAACGAAAATTACGTCAACAAAAAATTTGAATAATCGATTTGATGGAAAATGACATTCATCATCATAGCTTGTCGCGTCATCGCCAAGTCCTGAATAGAGCCAGCGAATTTGCTTCTTTTAAATCATTGTCAGAACAAGATGGTTCTAATGGACAGTTCATCATATAATTGATAGTTTGGATTGGTTTTTCATATTCACAGGATGCAACGTTGCTTAATTTCCATTTTAACGTATTACTGTCAAATCTGCCACCTTTTGCTCTCGCTCTGCTAAGGACAGCCCAGACTGGCCTGTATAAAGCTGCACCTTTTGGAAGGGTTTCTGTTGGGTTTGATATTCCAGGGAAATAATCTGTCTGTTCGTTTTTCCATCAGTCCAAGACTCTAATCTAAACGCTGATGTTCAAATGATTAAAATAATAGTAATGCGACAATATTGAATTATGCTGGCGACATGCTGACAACTGTGTTCTGTGTAAAAAGGAAACGAGATAGTACCCGTAACATCGCGCAAACAGCTGTAAAAGCTGTATCTTTGTTAGGTTGATTTGGTAGCAAATCATTAATCAACCACTATTGACTTTTAGCTTGTGATTTAGTGCGTATTAATCTTTAATGTAAGCGTGCGTTAAACTTATATCCCACTTTCAAAAACCCTTAGCTTTTACGATTAAGAAGCAGGATTTAAGCGTAGTGATTAAAGGCATTGCCATTGGTGCGAGACGTCTGGTTTCGATTCCCGGGCCGTACAGGGTGTCGCCAACGGCTCGCCGCCGCTGCTACGTTTTTTCGGAGCTGTGTTACCCTGGCGCTAAGTCGTGGAGATTGGCCCCGTTGCTTAGCGTCTGGGCAACACAGCTCATTACATGCTTGGGCGTAATACTGTGAATATAGTGAAGATTTAGTTTTCATTTTTGATGTTAAACAAATTGAACCAAGTTATACTTTGAAAAGTTCGTTTTTGTTAATGGCTTGTGTGCACAGGTGGGAAAGACGTGTTGATAGTAGAGGAAGAGTCTACTACGTTGATCATAACACAAGAACGACCACTTGGCGTCGTCCTACCCAAGAACATCTACAAGTATTTAACAATTGGAGGAACCAGCAAGGAAACATGCAAAACCAAAGACAAGTACGGGAGTGATGTAACGGCTAAGACCCTCCGTTTGGAAGTATAGAGACTGGGGTTTTGTTCCAGACTGGGTCACACTTATGGCTTTAAAAATAGTATTCCTCCTTCCTCGCCTAATTTTCGGCGGAAGCAGGCGGGAAGTGCGAAGGATTAAGTGTATGTGTTGTTAGTCTTGTATGGCTGGATGTCCACCAACATTGTACCATACTTGGATTAGTGTGTGAGATTGGTTTCGGCTCTTTGATTCTTTAAGCAGCTTTTCTTTCCACCTTGTGTAATAACTAAGAACTGTGATGTTTTCCAGGCCTTTGATCGCCGATTCTTATTAAGTAATGGATCTGATACGAATGGACCTCAAACTTCTCAAAATGCAACTCAGCAAGATGACGAGTATGGAGGATTGCCCAGAGGATGGGGTAGGTCGAATTGCTACCAGCTTGAGAACTTGGCCGAGATAGCTGTGATGCGCATCTTTATTAAGTTTGATGCATTTCACATCAAAAGTCGTTTTTTCGACTTATTTTTCTCGTTTAAGTTTATTGCATTTCACTATTGCGGCATGGCTGGCAGCCCCTATTGATCAAATGTTGGTTTAGATAAAGTGATTACCTACACCAATAACTTCGCTGATAAATTTGCCTATGAGTTTGCTCCACTAAGTCATTATTTTTTTGTAGAAAAACGCACTGGAAGCAACGGTAGAGTTTACTATGTCAATCATAACACAAGAACAACTCAATGGGAAGATCCGCGCACTCAGGGGTAAGTTTCAACAACGCGCGCGGCTATTCGACGTGACCGACTTTGAGACATTTAACCATGGCTCTAGCTCAAACTCTAAACCTAAGTGGAACCCTAAAACCATGTTCCAATTTGACCCCAACCGAAATCTTTTGTTTTGACCTCGAGTCCAATTTTCAATAAATATTTTTCAACGGATGAATAGGCTTCTTTGAATAAGTTATGCCATTACTGATTTAGCCCGATAAACTTGATAACATTCTTCACCTCTTTGGTTGATTTCGCTATCACTCCGTAGAGCGAGACAGCGCTGTTTCTGGCTATTAGCCTTCATCAGCCGCCCTCAGGTAAGAAACATTTATCTTCCAGGACGAATGATCTTGCCAGGATCACTCATCCCTTCGGATAAATATTTCTTAAAGAATGTACCCTTTGTGGTACGCATATCCACTCGTGTGGCAACGTCACCATTCCAGTCAAACTCTTTACGTGGCCAGGGTGAAGAGCAAACAACTAAAAAGCTGTCTCGCTCTACGGTACGATTTACTGGAGTGCTATGCACTGTTGGTGATGGAGTGCTGTTATAGCCTCTGACCCAACAAGAAGTCGTCATGACTTCCCGTCCGGTAGGCCACGAAGGACATTGCTTTTTAGTTGTTCGCTATCACTCGTCATTTATCTGTTTTTGAAAATTTCCAGTATGCTCACATTACTTCGCAAAAAATCGGTAGCACTGAGCCCGTGAAATCAAACCCAAACACGAATTTCTGTATAAGATACCAGCATATAAAGAAAATCAGTTCTGAAAACAGTTATATGTAATTTGTTTCATGGATCGACTGTTTCAGATTGAACGCAACTGCTCTTCCTACTGGTTGGGAGATGCGGTATACCGATGAAGGTGTTGCTTATTTCGTGGACCACAATCAAAGAACCACTACTTTTGCTGACCCCAGAAACGGAGCCCAATCTTCCGGGTAAGAAGATTTGCTTGTGTGTGTAATACCGCTACGGAATGTTAAAAAACGGCAATTCGACTATAAGCATTTTGCTGCTTAAAATGGAGCTTACTACGACTCAATCTTGTATGAAAAAAGTTCAGAATGATACTCACTGCTTTAGGACCTGAATGTTTATTGAAATTTTTACCTTGTTGCATGTATGATGTCTCCGTCCAACGCAAAAAGGTAGAAGAGCACCACCGCTATGATTTATTTTCGTAACAGTTGCCTTTCCGTTTTCAAAAAAGTTCTAGTTATTTTAAGTTTGAGCCATGTTTTGTTCTAGTATGAAACTGTCGACAGCATTTGCAGCAAATACAAACCTACCTACGCATTTTTAGATGTAATATGATGTTTTGTTGTTAAACCTGGTGTATTTTCAGTTGAAAACGTTTTTGTGTTGTCAGAGCTGTGGAATACCAAAACGATTTTTAAACAGCAAGCTGTTGTACTGTTAGTAATTTAGATTAAAATTTTACTAAAGCTAACTTTTGATTCAGTTACTTTCTTTCACTTTTAGTTGTTATAAAATTTTTCTTACTATAGTCACGTTTTACAACTTTTTTCGATGACAGACGTTCCAACTCCATTAGTGTTCCGGTGGCGTATGAAAGAAGTTTTAAATGGAAATTAGGCCAGTTTCGATATCTATGCAAGGTAGGTCGAAAAAATTTGGAAATTTGTTTCGTGCAGAATAAAAAAGCGCCGGTTAGCTCATTTCTGAAGGCATTGCTATCGGTGCGGGAGGTCTGGGGTTAAAATCCCGGGTCGGTCAAATTGAATACAGTGTTGCCAAGGGCTCGCCATTGCTGCGACGTTTCTGTGTTGCTCAGGCGCTATGCCGCGGAGATGGGCCCCGCCACTCGTTACGCGCTCGGCCGTAATGCCGCGAGTATGAGAAGATTTGACTTGAGATCAGAATAATTTTTTTTTTAAATCCAATAGTTTTTTTTTTTAAATCCGATAATTTTTTTTCAGTCCAACGCTATGAAAAGTCACGTTAAAATAAATGTGAGCCGTCAAAACTTACTGGAAGATTCCTTTAATCAAATCATGCGCTTGCAACCGTTTGAATTAAGGAACAGACTCTACATCATATTCAAGGGCGAGGAAGGTTTGGATTATGGTGGACTTTCCAGGTAAATATTTAGAGTTTCAAATAAGCGCTACTGTATTGCCGCAAAGTGTGCATCAACGTAACGATAGATTGACGACCTTTAACATAAAAAACATTTACTCAATATTTTGATAAGCTTTTTTGTGTTGAAAATAAATCAAGGGAAAAAGGTCGTAGTAGAAACTGTGTATTACTGAATAGTTCATGCCTGAAGTTGATTGAGAAAATCGCTTCGGTTCAACCTAAGTAGATCATTCGACAGCGTAGATTCAGTTGTTCTCTGCAGTTGTGCATTAGAATTCGTAGGTTTTAACTACCTTGCGAATGCTGCTGTTGATGGTATTTGTTTCAGTTATATCGAAAGGTCGTTTTGCCTCAATATTTTCTTAAAAAAGTGTTTTTCTTTTTGCAGTGAATGGTTTTTCCTTGTTTCCCATGCAGTGCTTAACCCCATGTATTGTTTGTTTGAATATGCTGGTAGTTCAAATTATACAATGCAGATTAACCCCGCATCTACTATTAATCCTGATCATATTCTCTACTTCCGCTTTGTTGGACGTTTCATTGCAATGGTGCGTTGCAATTTAGAATAATTAATTAGTGACCCGCATGACGATCTAAATTGCTGACTAACTGCTTATGTAAAAGTGATTGTCAATCACCTTGCAGTTAAGGCCAGAAATATTTTGTTGGCGTATTGTTATTGGTGTGGGAAGTCTGGGGTTCGATTCCCGGGCCGGTCAAATCGGACACAATGTCGCCAATGGTTCTCCATTCTACACCCCTGCAACGTTTCTTCGAAGCTGTGTTCCTCAGCCGTTGAGATAGAGTCTTTTTGTATTGCTTATTGTCCGTGTAAATTGGATTTTTTCGGAACCTAAAATGTGCGAAATCTACTAGCTTGGCTTTAAAAGTACTTCTTGTACTTAAAATTACTGATGCATGAATCAAAGCGTAAGCGCCTATATGCTGTCGTTTCGGGGTATTTTACCTATATGATTATTTTTTTAGGCTTTGTATCACAGCAAGTTCATTGATACTGGATTTTCTTTGCCCTTCTACAAGCGCATGTTGAGCCGAAAGTTGACCATCAAAGACATAGAATCCGTTGATGAAGAATTTTATAATTCCCTTGTTTGGATTCGGTACGAATTCGTCTGTTGTACAATTTTCTGCAAACGGCAATAGATACTCAATGAAAAACATTTGAAACCAAAACAGAGTTATCATGTTTTCTCCTTACGCTTTTCTTATGTTGAGTTTTTGTTTTTACATTTTTGTTCTGTGCTTAAGCGTTACTGAGAACACGCTTCTACAGGCTGCAATAGCTAATGTTACTGATTACACTGAAACAATTTTGACTTACACGCATTAAGAAACCAGTTTTGACCCAGAGACATGAAAATTAGATGTGAACTAACGGAGTTAATTTTGCTTGGTGAAATCTTACGTGATTATTGAACACCAACTTTATTATCCAGTTATTTGAGAATGAAGTTTTTAGTTTTTTAAGATTGATATCTTGCGTTTATATTTCATCATAGGCTAAGCATAGCGGGATATTATATATGGCTGTGGCTATATTTTCCATCTTGGTCTATTTTCCATTTTAGGTTTTCCATCTCTTAGCCTAAGCCCAGCGGGGTATAAATGGCTAAACAAAGCGGGGTATAAATGCGAGAAGTTCAGAATCAATCTAAAAATCCAAGTTGGAATGGAAAGTTTTGTTTTGCCTTTGTTTTATGCCTGGTTTTGTGTGTAGGGACAATAACATAGAGGAATGTGGTTTGGAAATGGATTTCACAATGGACTTCGAAGTGCTTGGAAAAGTTGATACAATTGAATTGAAAGAAGGCGGAGCTAATATTCCTGTCACTGAAAAAAACAAAGATGAATATATCAGGTCTGTAAGCTCGAAATCAGAGTTGCCAGTTTTTTACTGAAATGTTGCTGCATTAATGTCATTCGCAGGAGGAGATGTCTGTGTCGAAAAAATGCACTAAAGATAAATTTGCCGATTCAGTGCGATGCTAACTACGAGTGCAGTGTCATTGGAGACTAGTCAGCTTAAGGGGAGTTAGTTGGCAGCGATGTAAGCTTAAAGTTATTACAGCATGGTGGTTAGTAAGTTATTCTATCTACGAAATGCACCCAGTACAGCGCTTGGTTTTGTAAGTAGTCTTCAAGCTGATAAAAAAAAATCGTCAACAAATGCTCCTTATTTTGCCGTCCCACTGGTCTAACGCATGCCTCACTACAGCGGAATTAACACACAATTCTTGATTTTCAGAAACGGCATGTAGCTTGCATCTAAAAAGGCTTGTTTCTTGTTTTTTAGATTGATGATAGATTGGAGATTTTCTCGTGGAGTTGAAAAGCAAACCACTGCTTTTCTGGATGGATTTAATGAGGTGGTTCCCCTTCAGTGGTTGCAGTATTTCGATGAACGTGAATTGGAAGTAAGAACTCAAAGCTCCTTAATTGATAGCGCGACTACTAGGCCTGACCGATGCGGCGCGGGACGACTCGGAGTAACCGACTTCGCGTTGGGCACCTAACTCGTACACTAACCTCAAACTTTAAACCAAGCTCTAAACGTAAAACTTGTAATTTGGTGTCACTCAGGCAGAAAAGTCCTACTTTCGATTCAACCTTACAGCAGTGGTTTTGTGTTTGATGTTTGCTTTGAACCTCGCTGTGTTTACTAGCAAGACTAGTTGTTTGTTCAGTTTTGCAATTTTTGGTAAACACAGTTCCGTAAGAATAAGTCCATGGGCTGCAGCTTGTAGCTCTGCTGACCTATTGATCTTCGATATTCTGGTCGTTTTGACAGATTGTTTTTGTTTGGATTTTTTAGTTTTGTGAACCTGCTACGACCAATTAGCGTAGTGGTGAAAGACACCGGGCTCGAGAGGTTCTAGGTTCAATTTCCAGACCGATCAAATCGGACACATCGTATCCAACCGCTTGTCATCGCTGGACATTTCTTCGTAGCTGTGTTGCTCAATGCTCAGACGGTAAGCTGCGGAGACAGGCCCCGCCACTTGCTATCAAGCTTCGGCCTAATACCGCGAGTATAATGAAGATTTGATTTGTTAAGCTAATGCTTTGTGGAATGCAAGAAATTGATGTGGACGACTGGATGCGGAATACTATTTATCGAAATTACAACCGAACTAGCAAACAGGTAACGTGCTAACACTTTGTCGATATTTCAAATTGTTTTGTTTAAATTAAATCACCCATGTGATAGTAAATGTGTTATAAGATATTTTAATTATTTTGTTTCAGTTATTTGTTTAATTATTTGTTTCACTTTTTTGTTTGATTAGAAATTTTCGATTATGTGCGGATAGTTTTTACACTGAAAGCAGAACCTTTTCTCAAATTAAAATTTTTGTTGCTAAGTGTATGTAAAATTAGTGCCAATATACCGGCATGTTTAATTTGACAGTTTCTTAGCATTGACAATTTTGTGCGTCGAAGTCAAACACAGGTAAGTACTGATAGTTATATGTGGAATGGAACGTCTCAAAATCTAGTTCTGATATTGAAAATTTTGCCATTACTTTGCATTTTTGAACTATTTTTTATCATTTAGAACTAGTGATTAGTTGACTGGTTGTGCTTCTTTTTGTACTTGTACTACCTACACTAATTGACTTAGTGTTGCTGCAGGTTGTCTGGTTTTGGCAATATTTGAAAGAAATCGACAACGAAAAACGAGCTCGTTTGCTTCAATTTGTTACCGGAACTTGCCGCATTCCAGTTGGAGGGTTTGGTGAACTTTTGGGTGAGCAACTGATTACTACTTCTAGTACATTAGTAATTGTAAGTCAAGTGCCACGTAGAATTATGTTTTCCATCTAGCAAACATCTTTTGTAGTGCGGAGATTTTGCTTAATTTAGTATTAGTCATGAGTAATTGAAATTTTGCTTTACTACTGAATGCAAACGGAAGAATAATTAATCAGTCAAATGTTTAAATGATAATTTTTTGTTTATAGGAAGCAATGGCCCACAGAAGTTCTGCATTGAGAAAGTCGGCAAAGAATCTTGGCTTCCCAGAAGCCACACATGGTAGGTACAAGTGCTCCTTGATCTAAGGCAGGGGTGGCCGACCTGTGGCGCATGCGCCATAAGTGGCGCATTGGCTACTTACAACTGGCGCATTGCACCTTTTTGATGACAAGCCACTTCTACTCACTGATTTTTTTTATTTATTTGCCCTTCACCGATATTTTTCAGTGGAAAACAGAATATCTAAGGGCGTGAAGACCTTTTCATATTTTTTACTCTCCACCGACTTTATCAGTGGAAAACAGGACGTCTGAGGGTATAGGCGCACGCAGGGGAGCCACAGTACACGCCCCCATCCCCTCCTTGGCTCTGTAATAAGGTGCTAAAACCTAACTTTCAGTCTATAATTTCTCAAACTAATAATGGTTGTAGCCTCCTTTCACTTACTTTAGCCAAGCTTCTATTTTTGCATTGTCCGTAGTGACTGCACTCACAGCACGCCCTTTTTCGATAAAAAAAGTGTGCTAAAATGAGTGTTTTTTATATGAAAATCGTAAAAATCCGTTGGCGGCTGGGGGTTTCACCCCCAGACCCCCGGTTGTGGCCCCCCCTTTGTCAAATCCTGGGTGAGCCACTGTCTGAGGGCGTAAAGTGAAGACCCTTTTTTTGTTCTTCACCGATATTGCACGCCCTTGTTTTAAAAAATTGAAAAGAAATGGATGCTTGATGTGGCGCATCTAAATTAAGGGTGAAAAATATTGGCGCATGAAATCAAAAGGTTGGCCACCCCTGATCTAAGGGCACTCTTAAGACTGGAAGCAGTTTTACGTTAGATTAGGAAGCTTCGACGTCATCCTTCAGTCCCTTGCTGCTTCTGTTAACTTTTGTCATCTTTTACTCCAATTTCCGATTTTTGACCTTTTGAGAGTCTTATAGGATTGCCCACGGAGCGAATCCGTGCCCTTCGTTCTAGTAAAACACCGCCATGATCCCCATCCTTTTATTTATAATTAGTAGATTAGGGGAGCGTTGCATGCGCCATCTTCTCCCTGATTTTTTGAGGTGATGTTAGTTTGATATTATTAAGAGGCGTTTAAACTTCAACTCAAATTCTAGTTCATGCTGATATTTTTGAAAAATAACACTAATACCGATACAGCTAACTCAGTTTTACAATTGCTCGTGATAATGAATATGCGACAAAAACTGCTTGATGCCAATGGGCAACAAAATTAATCTTATTGACGATAAGTTGTGCGATTGCGTAGTGTTTTGTTCGTTGAGCGTGTTTTCATGTCGAAGTAACGTTTTAGTTTCAATCGGTTGGACCTGCCACCATACAGAAGTAAAGAACAGTTGCAAGAGAAACTAACAATGGCAATTGAAGAAACAGAAGGATTCGGACAAGAATGAGCAAGTCGCTTGTGCAAGTTGCTTATTACATCTTGTGTTTTTTCTTGCATGCCAGAATTTGAAATGATAGGTGCTGTTTAAAACACCGGACCAGTTTTGAACTACATCGATTGTGTCATTACAGCACGTTTGGGTGACGTGCCTACAAAAATGACTAGGGTTAGGCCCTAATTACGAGTCTGGGTTTAGGGTTATAGGCCTTTAAGATTAATTAGGGGTTGAAATTTACCATCAGCAGTTTTGAATAAAAACTTTTTGTCCGGTGCTCTTGACATCGCTTAGAGAAGAAGCAAAATAATTTGAGCAAAAAAAGTGCTGATATTTTTGCACTCGTGTTTTAACAAACAAAATTTTGCGCATGAAATGCTATATTGTGTCCAGTGTAACTGCCGCATCCTTCTCAAATTGATCTTTCACTTCAGTTTCTTTCTCTTTCTGCAACGGGAAGTATCACAACCAGATATCTGCATCCCAGACAGGCAGGTTGTTAGCGGTTTGGAGGAAATGGGTTTCAATGACAGTCGCATTTTTTTTTCTGAGTGTTCGTAACTTTACTTTGTTAGTTTTGTTTTACCGATATTAAAAAAAATTTTTTTTCTAACAAACATCACAAACAGCTATTTTTCAGCTGCTTTTACAGCATTAGTAGAAGAGAATGATGTTAACAGTGCAGTAACTTCATGCAAGCTCACAGTATCAAACGTTTGTGCCACTACCACTGCTTTAGTGGCAAAATATATCCACTAAGATTAATTGTAAAAACTTTAAGCTTAATTTTTCAATTAATTCGTATTGACTTGGATTGACCTTGGTGCTGAGAGGTGGAAAACCACGGCTTATGCCTTTTCAGTGTTGTATTTAGCTCATTTAATGCTTAAAAATGAATTTTTCCTATTGATTTGAATTGTACGTTTTTCAAGGCGTATTAAGCAAACCTTTTTCCATTTAATATTTTTAATGTTTTTGCTTAAAGCACCAAATTTACCATAGTACAACGCACCTTTCTCACAATTAAAAATTGTTAAGAAATTTATTTTGCCTGATTTTGCATTGCTTTTTTTGTGTACAGCTCATGCTTTGTAAAACCCCAATTTCATATTAAAGAGTTTCAATTAATGAATTCAATCTTACCCACCAAGATCTGAGGCTAAGTCAAACCTAATCAGAAATTTCTGATGTTATTAAATTCGAAATTTGCTTTGTAATTTTCGCAGCTACTACATAGTTTGTCTCCAGATATAGTGGGAGTTTCGTCTTGAACGATGGTTAGAATTACCAGAATGTGACTCAACTCCCATGTGATAAATTTAGTAACAGTTTTGCAAATCATTGAAATTAAGAATCAATTGTGTATTGAGGGAGACTGCGAAGAGAGCTCTTCGAGTCGATGCCTACCGAAAAAGTTCGAGAAGCTCCTGCTCTGAATCGAACCCGTCTCCAGAAACTGCTGTTAGCTATTGGTAGGCCATGTCCTCAAATTCAAGCATCGGTGTTGCTTCATGACAAAATACTTGGCGATGATTATTACATCTGCTAGATTGAATCTTTACCAGTAGTGATACGGAAAACAAAACTAAAATCTAATCTGGTACCCCCAAGTTTGAAACAGATTGGATTCTCTTGTGATGTTAATGTCGTTCTTCCTTGACTAAACAATGAACAAATAAGTCACTACCATCCTGTTTTTCGTGCTTAGAAGAGTAGGACATTACTAAGTTTTATCAAATACTTTAACTGCTGTTTTATTAGCTTAATCTAGTTATTCTGAGTGGCTATTGTGATTGATTATAAAAATAATATTCCCTAACCCTCTGGTAAAGTTATTTTTTTCGCGACTAAAATGTGAGAACAAATTGCTGGCGAAGAAATGTTGCTAGATGCCAAAATAAGGCAAGAAACATCACTGCCAACAGTTTTATTGAGAGATTTTGGCTTATAGCCTGTCATCAGTAAATTCTTATTCAAATAGAATCCTTCCATCAGTACATCTGTTGGGATAAGAACTTCCTGATAGTGGCGTAGAATGAATGTAACCAAGGGTGGAAACCTGGCTACTTGGCGTTAGGGTGTCAGTTTCGGTGTGTTGAAACCCACATGTCAGGTCTCAGTTTTGGTTTGGTTTCACGGCTTTTGAAAAATAGGTTTCAGTTTTGCTTACGCACAACTTCGGTTTCTGGGTTTCAGTTTCGGTTTACGTTTCATCCAAAAAAGCTGTTTTATTTTAAATACGGGTTATGTAAGTGCTCTTTTGAGCGTTTTTGTTGTATTGCGATGATAAGTAGCAACTCAGATGGCCGAGTGAGGAGAGCAATTGCTTCGGAAGTTGTCGACTTGGGTGTAATTCCAAATCCGGTGAAACCGAAAACTCAAAAATTAGTATTCACAGCTTCTGCATTTGACGCTCAGCATTAAAGGAACTGTTCTGGTATGATGGTGATGACAATTTTAAAACCAAAAACCTTAGAAAATTCTGAACAGGTTTTAGTTTCAGTTTCGGTTTTGACGTTTCAAGAAAAAACGGTTTCGGTTTAAGTTTAGGTTTTCAAAAAATTGGTTGAGCAGGTGTCAGTTTCAGTTTGGGTTTCAAAAATTTCCTTCAAAACCGGGTTTTCAGGTTTAGGTTTGCGTTTTGGTTTCCACCCTTGGATGTAACTAAAATGTTAGCAGAGATAATTTTTTCCGAAATTCGCAGCTGTGTTTCCATTCGGTTATCTAGTCGCAGTTTTCTCAGCAGTTGTGGCTTAATGCGAATGTTTTTCCGAATAACTTGAGCAAACAACGAGGTTATGAGCGCTGTGAATTGCAAGCTGTGTAAGAGCAGACTGTTTGCGGGACAAAGTTTACGATTTCATGCTTAAAATTGACAAAAAATTAAAAATTTGTTTCATTCTTCGCGTGACCTCAGTTGACCACTGACTACTGCGTTTTGCTGGTTAGTCTAAGTGTTTTTTTTTTGTTTTTGTAAAAAATCGAATTGAATTTATGTTTTCTCAAATGGTCTTTGCTTACCGGTATGAAAGACAGTTGCGTTTAACAATTAGTTTTCTGATGATTAAACGGTTGCTTTTTCAATCCCACTTGAAATCAAAGTTCAAATATTCATTTTACTCGCGGTATTACGACAAAGAGCAAAGCGTATAAGGAGAGGCGGTGCCCATCTCCGCGGCATAGCGCCTGGGCAACACAGCTCCCAAGAAAAATCGCAACGGTGGTGAGCAGTTGGCGATATTGTGTCCGATCTGACCGGCCCAGGAATCGAACCCCAGACCTTCACCGAAAGCTGTGTGCTTAACAACTGAGAAATTTTTAGTCTGAAAAAGGATGTATGTTCGTAAAATCAAAATGTGACATTGCTTTGCTAAGTGACCTGATGAAAGTGAAAAACGAATTGAGTCTGCTTTGTTTAAAAGCAGTTTACAGTTTTTTGAATGTGGCATAGTCACTTAGTCTGTAAATGCATGGAATGGGTGTAATTTTCAGCTGTTTTGTAATGTGTATTTAACCGCATTTTTGTTTTTTAAGTTGTGATGTTTTTCATTTTGTGTCGGTACGTTTCTTAGTTTCTGCGTAACTTTTCCTTTAACTCGTTTATTTCGTGTATTTTCCTATTTTAGCTCGTGTTTTAAAATTGCAATTGTGGTAAATATCGCTTTATAAAATGTGTATATAGGTCACGTGCAAAGTCTTGAGCGTTGCAAACCGCTTCCGTAATAAAAATACGTTCTTTATCGATTACACTTTGTGGGGGATGTTCTACTATTGTTGGCCGAAAGTTAGGTTTCCCATGATTTCATCTTCTAAGGGCTAAGGAGTAGGCTGCTATAAGCAAATGAACTTACGATGGCGCAGAAAAAGAATGCAATAAAGTGCGAGTAACGTAAAGTATCATTTACTAGTCTGCTAATGGGCTAGCGTCTGTTTCAAATTAACAATCTAACCTAGGTCGGGTAGGTCTACCACAACCAGTCATGGACACGATAAACCTTTTTGTACTAAAGCGAAAATCGATGATTTCAAAAAAGCCCTGGGCGATACCAATAATTGATAAATCTCAATTTCTTCAAGCGATATTGGCATAGGTGGGCACAGCTAACGCAAAAATTAGCTCCGCTAACAGCTAGTCCGATAATCAAAAAGATTAGCTTCGCTAACGCTTATCCGATAACACGAATTTTTCGTTAGCGGAAGCTAACGCTAATCCGCTAATTAGGTTAATCACAAGATTGTAAGTTGAGACAGAAACAACGAAAAATCAACTTTGTAACTTGTAGCAATCATTTTAATATCGCGTTTTTCAGTTGATTAGCCAAATCTAAACAACATCGTATCAAAGCGATTTCCAAAAGTTTATTTAAAAGCACTGTACCGGCATATTGTCAAGGTTTTGGGCACACGCTGAAAAAACTCACAGCATTGAAATAAACTGCAGTGAAATTAGCACAGTACTGAAATAAGCACATTGCCGAAATAAGTAGAGCAAAGAAATAAGCACATAAGGCCTACTAAAAAAATGTCGGTCTGACCATGTCTGACTATCGCGCCTTTGCGAAATGCAAGGTTGATAAACCTGCAGTTGAGAGGGGTTAGCATACCTTTTCTAGGTACCAATAACCAAGTATATTGCGACCTATTACGTCAAAACCCATCGGCGAAAATTGATTTCTGCCGGGTCAGATTGAATGCGTTTGGCCATAATAATGGGGCCCAAAGATCCCAAAAAACCGCTAGCATACCTTTTCTAGGCACCACATGAAACCTAGTGGAAACGAAAGTTTACATTGACCAGATCACAAAATGGTATGTGAGAGAAATTTTTTCGGTTGTTTACCCTCGACAGAAGCCCCCAAAGTTCGAGTGATAACGTCACAAAGGTATGCTAGCGTACCTTTTTTAGGTACCACATGAAACTTAGTGCAAACGAAAGCTTACATTGCTACCAAATGGTATGTGACAAATTTTTTCGGCTGCTTTACCCCCGGCAAAAGCTCTAAAGTTTCAATTGTGACGTCATACGTCGAACTTTGGGGGCTGCCGCTGGGGGTAATAAGCATCTGAAAAAATTTCTGTCACATACGATTTCGTAATCAGTGCAATGCAAGCTTTCGTGTGCGCTAAATTTCATGCGATTCATAATCAATTTTTTTTTCGCTATAACGTCATAATTCAATCGGGGGCTTTTGCCAGGGGTAAAGCAGCCGAAAAAACTTCGGTCACATACCATTTCATAATCAGCGCAATGTAAGCTTTTCTTTGCACAAAGTTCCATGCGATTCTTAGTCAAAATTTTTTCGCTATGACGTCAAAATTCTAACTCTGGGGGCTTCCGCCGGGGGTAAAGCAGCCGAAAAAATTTCTGTCACATACCATTTCGTAATCAGTGCATTGTAAGCTTTCGTGTGCACTAAGTTTCTTATGATTCTTAGTCAAAATTTTTTCGCTATAAGTCATATGACGTCAAAACTCAAACTCTGGGGGCTTCTGCCGGGGGTAAAGCAGCCGAAAAAATTTGTCACATACCATTTCGTAGCAATTTCTGCGCTGCTTGTTCTTCCGGTACGGTAAAAAAACGGAGACAGAAAAAATCTACTCTCCAATTTTTATTTTTTTTTTACCGTACCGGAAGAACAAGCAGCGCAGAACTTGAGTTAGCCTAGACTACGATGCCCGGTATACAAGTCCAACAAAATCTTCCACTATGCAGTGTATTTCGTAGCAATGTAAGCTTTCGTTTGCACTAAGTTTCATGTGGTACCTAAAAAAGGTACGCTAGCATACCTTTGTGACGTCATCACTCGAACTTTGGGGGCTTCTGTCGAGGGTAAACAACCGAAAAAATTTCTCTCACATACCATTTTGTGATCTGGTCAATGTAAACTTTCGTTTCCACTAGGTTTCATGTGGTGCCTAGAAAAGGTATGCTAGCGGTTTTTTGGGGTCTTCAATCAATCAATCCATTATTATGGCCAAACGCATTCAATCTGACCCGGCAGAAATCAATTTTCGCCGATGGGTTTTGACGTAGTAGGTCGCAATATACTTGGTTATTGGTACCTAGAAAAGGTATGCTAACCCCTCTTAGCAACTTCTTAGCTCCTACATGTTGAAAGAGTGATTGCGCAAGCTCAGCATTATGATGTCATTGACGGAGTTATTATTGCTTGATCTAAGCGTCTAGCTGGAAGAGCACCGGTAGATATTTCTCTGGCACAAAAACGGGAAAATATGGCAACTTAAAGGCTTTTTTTTGTTGAAACCGCGATAGCAACTACTCTTATTCTAGCGGATTGGCTGAAAAAATTAGCTTCGATAACCAGTCCGCTAACATTTTTTAACTGAACAGCTAATCCGCTAGTGAAAAAATTAGCTTCGCTAATTAGCGGATTAGCGATTTGTGCCCACCTATGGATATTGGTAATCGATACATTGTTGTCGATAAATTTTTCCGATGAATGTTGCGGTAAATTTTCAATGAGTTTGACGAAGCCTTTTTTTTTGTGAGTCAAATTGCAAGAATGTTTTTCTAGATTTTTCAAGAAAAGAGAGCAGTTCACGGACTCTGGCGTGGCATCAAACGAAACAGAGTTTTTTTTTAAGTTGCAACAACACTCTATGGGCAACATGTACTTTTTCCGCAGCGCCAACTCACTGACTTTACACTGTATAAAGAATCGTTTATCGCGATAACGAAATATTTTACGAAAGCGATGTCGGTTGTTACGTATGTCTTTATGGGGTGCCGTTTGTAAAGTAGAAATCGTACACACTTTAGGCACAAATCAATGCTCTTTCTTACGCCAAGTCAAATGGTAACGAAAAAAACAAGGTTCCACAGGCGTGCAACAACGGCCCGCAGGCCACAGCACGGCCCGCGGTACCTATTTACGTGGCCCGCTACAGACTTCATACTTCATAGCTTATTAACTTAAAAACTTTTTTTGAATTGTAACGGCATCATTGGATATTGGCATCTTTGACTACAGTGTAAGTCTCTAAAACTACATCAGTGTTGCCACTGAGGAAAGTGCAAATAACATCAGATTTTGTACACCTTCAACATCAGATTTTTTACGCTACAGTTTTGTTACAAACTAAACACATTTCGCCTTAATATTCCTACAAGAAATGTAAAAAATAGTTAAGATGGTACCATAAACCTGCAGGAGTTATATCTCGAGCAACAATTTGCATGCGCAATATTATAACACGTGGGCATATAACACCTTAGTAAATTAATGACACATGACTCAAACAGGATTGCTTATAACTCTACAGCTTGGCTATCACATAAAAAGAGAGAGTGACCGCTGGTAAAATTAGCTTGCTGTATTCTACAAATTTACAGCACTAAATCTTCAAACTCAATTAATGACTACCTACATATTTTTTTAACTAAAAAAGCAGTGTCCTTCCTGGCCTACTGGCGGGAAGTCATGACGACTTCCTCTTGTTGGGTCGGAGGCTAATAACAGCTCTACGGTACATATTTTTGCTACATTCTGACACTACAGGGTTCAACAAGCAACATTGAAGTATTGGCTGATGCACATCTAAACAATTCGAAGCAACACCTCATTAAATTAGCCAGATATTATATACCTTGCTATCATTGAAATTTGCAAATTATGCTCTCAAAAAAAGGCAATTAACTTCAACTAACACTTATCAAAATGCTCTCAGTAAAGCTGCAGAACTGTGCAGTAATTTGGTCATATTATAGGAATATCACTTTTAAATATTACAAGGGTTATAACAGTAAAATTTCAACAGTATAACATATAACAAGGCTTATAACAGATAACATTAAGATGGTGCTACAGACAAGTTATTTTGTGATGGGTAATTTTCTTTTTAACCCAGAACTCAGATTGTGATTCGTTATGGGCATTGGGCAATTTTTGGTTTTTCTACCTATAACTCAGCAATGCATGAAGTGTTTTTTTTTCCTTTCCGGGAAAGGAGCTTGGTTAAGGAATTTGGTTGGAAAAAACAGTCACTGGCACAATACACACTTTCGAGGGCAAAAAAATAGTCACAAGAAATTTATAAATTTTTATTCTTAACTAGCCTGTTTAAAAAAATGTTTCAACATCAGTTTAGTAGGTCAAAACATCAGACATCAGAAATTTTGTCCAAAACATCAGATCTGATGTAAACACATCAGGAGTGGCAACTATGGACTACATCACACACAATTTAATTTAATACTGTGACGACACCCTATTGTTGCGGCAAAATGCGCGTTGTTTAAAAATTGCCTTTTTCTGGCAGTGGTACTGTAGTGTATTACGTGATCTTACTTTAAGTGTGCCGGTTATTATCGGGGCCGTAGCCTCGGGTGGGGCTATCGTGGGCTGAGCCCCTCCCCTAGAATTTATTTTAGCCCCCCAAAAATACTTATGTCGAAGTGATGACGGTATATAAACCAATGGCTCATAATTTTTTTTTTTTGAAGATATCTGCTTCAAACCAACGTTAAGTTTAAATCTCGGGACTAATTTCTGATTCGCGTCTTAATACTAAAATCAGAAAGGGTTTGAAGTTTCACCGTCAAGCAAAACTGATGTCTGAGTGTTGTGCAATTGTGCGTAAACGTTGCAACGCAGTTAACGAAATTTGCCTTATGAAAACACAACCACTGGTCATAATCAACCCGCAACCGCAAATGAACAGGCTGCTACGCTATTAATTTTGCTATAAAACTCGTCATGTTTTTGCTGTTGTTTTCTACCCTTATCCAATTGACGCATTTTATTTCCGCTTAGGGTTGTTGTATACCAGTACCGGGGGCCAGGCCATCGAGCAACTTATGATTCGATGGTCTGGCCCCCGGTATCTCTATACTTGTAGGTTGTGGCCCATTGCGCTAAACAGTTGCACGCCCCTGGTGTAACAACTACAATGAAATTGCTCGCCATTATTTTTTTCATTTCTCAGTGTAGAAATGGGCTACACGATTTGAACGGATGAACTCTCAACTCTGACTTTCGTTCCGGACACTAAGCGCAGAGAGTGGTTCCACTGTCTGTTAATAATAATGAGTAGACCTACACTGTGACATCGATAAATCAGCAAAATACGACCAATGAGGTCAAAAAGTGAGATAAAAACAACAAAACATATTGCTTGTGAGCAGAAAAATTGCGCAAATCAATCAATCAATTCAAGTTTTATTCCCGTACGCTAAAAGCATTAAAATACACTGGAACAGTAAAATGAATAAATATTGGTACGGAAAATAGGGATGTGCCGAGTCGAGTTCGAGTACTCGGCCGAGTAATATGGCATTACTCGGACTCGGCCGAGTATTAATCCGAGTATTAAACCATTATTATTTTGACCTTTTTTTTTCTTTTTATCCGAATTTGAGTCGAAATCAGGACTTCTACGAACGTGATGACCTTTTTTTTTGCTCTTCACCTAATTTTGAGTTTATATTTTGACGTCGTAGACACTCGGCCGAGCAGTGGCGTAGCAAAGGGGGGGGCGGCATTTTGGATAACCTTTATGAAATTTTTTCCTAATTATTTTGAACAACCATTGCTTTGCTGTATCGCTTACTTGCTAGTCGTAAATCATCTTACTGTGTTGCTCAATACCCTGGCTCAAACTTGCGGAAATGGGCCCGCCATCTCGTTTACGCTTCAATGCATTCCAGCGAGTTTAATAAAGATTTGATTTTAATGTTTATTATGTCACAATTACGAACTGTTTTCTTCTTCGTCTTTGCATTATTTGATTCGCCATGCCCGCCCTTTGGCAATGTAATAAGGTGCTAAAATCTAACTTTATTCTACAATTTCTCGTACTAATAATGGTTGCAGCCTCCTTTCACTTGTTTTAGCCAAGCCTCTGCTTTTAAACATAAGCTGCGGAAATATTTTTGCATTGCCCATAGCAGGTGCGTATTTAGGGGGAAGGGGGGGCCTTGGGCCGTGCCATGCCACAGGCGAATCCAGGGGGATAGGATAAGAGTTATATGCATCCTCCCACCGGCCATTTTCAAAAAATTTTTTTGATGTACATACAATTTTTCCATAATTTCCAACCTCTTCGATAACGATAAGTCTTACGATAGCGATAAGCCTTGTTATGAGGAGGCGCAGACTGGGCGACCATGCAGCCTTCGGATGCAGAATAATGGTCTTTTGCGCTATACCTGGACGCCCATGTTTTTTGTTTCATACGCCTAATAGCTAAATTGAAGTGTGTGTCTTGCCGGCGTCTACTAAAAAAGTTCTGTTCTGTTGTTACGCCTTAAGCACGCATAGCCCAATCGAAAATTTGCGCACAAATGCATCATATATGGCGAAGCACTCAGAATTAGGGTCAAAATAGTTAAACAAACTTTGCCTGAAAATCATTTAAAAAGCACTAAAATAGCCATTACAGCATGTAAATTTTCAAAAATTTTCCGGGGGAGTATGCCCCCGGACTCCCCTAGAGCTTTTTTTGTTTCTTAATCAGCTTCAAATTTGTTCTGCCGAAAAAAATTTACGCTTGAAAAAAAAGGTGGAACCGCTATGCCACGGGTTCATAGTGACTGCATCACCGCATTCTCTTTTTCGATAAAAAAAATGTGCTAAAATGAGTGTTTTTTGAAGTGAAAATCGTAAAAATTGGTTGGCGGCTGGGGGCTACGCCCCCAGGCCCCCTTGAACTGCGGCGGCTGAGGGTTTCACCCAGTGATGGGATTCAAAATTTTATGAACAGGTTCTCTTAGTTGACTGCGCGGAAGTGAAAGACACTAATTAACTAACCTTGTTAGTACACACTATAGCTTCGTAATCATTGCTGTAGTTTGCGAGTCAGCGCGCTTTTCACTGAAGCATACTTTGTCATGATGCCGAATAGATGACCGGATTTGAAGCTGATTAAAGGTCAGTTTACACTAAATGCGATTTTAGTCCGATTTGCTGTCGTAAGAAGTTTCATCAGATTTTTGGCGTAAGCAGTTGATGAAAATATCTTTCACACAATTCAAACCCAAACAATTTTGCTTCCTACCGGTTGTTTTCCAAAGCCCCTAACGATTGTATTCTAGTGACGTAGCTGTACCGTCATAACCTCTAACAGTTTCGTAGCCTACGTCGCTGTACGTACGAAAAATTTCATTGTATTCTGTGTAAACACACCTTAATACTTAAGAAATTATTGCTCATTTGGGGGCGACAATTTTTTGAACCGCCCCGGGCGGCAGAACCTTTAGCTACGCCACTGCGGCCGAGTAATGTCGTGAATACTCGTTACCAGAGATGTACAGGACCCGGAGTCGGAGCCGGAGTAAAGGTGTGTTTACACAGAATACGATGAAATTTTTCGTACGTACAGTGACGTAGACTAGGAAACAGTTAGAGGTTATGACGTAAAGCTACGTCACTTTGCGCGGCATTCTAGAATACAATCGTTAGGTGCTTCTCAAAACAACCGGTACGAAGCAAAACTGTTTGGGTTTGAATAGTGTGAAAGATATTTTCGTTAACTGCTCTCGTCAAAAATCTTGTGAAATCTGGTACGACAGCAAATCGGACTAAAATTGCATTTAGTGTAAACAGACCTTTAAGCAAATTTTTTCGGAGCCGGATTGGACTCGGAGTTAAGTTTAACGTCAAAACTGGAGTAGTAGTTGGAGCCGGAGTAACCATTTTTTAAAGTTATTATTGTAATGTAAACTGAACATTGACAAAAGTTACGCTCGCTGTGAGGCATCGGTTCGCGCACAGTCTCTAAACACAAGTAATCTCACTTGCATGAAGTTTAACATAGGCCTAAAGTTTGGATAATGTTGTGATTGTTAAGTTTGCAAAACTACTCCGAGTAACAGGAGTGAAAACAGGAGTTTGAGTTTTGATTTTTGGCGTAAACACGAGCAGGATTGGAGTAGGATTCTGTAATTTTAGAGAAGGATTGGAGTCGGAGTCTCAAAAAAGCGACTCCGGACATCTCTGCTCGTTACTCGGCGAGTCCGAATAATTTTCCTTGAGGCACATCCCAACGGAAAACGGAACATGCAGCAAAACGGATTAACGTTGAGGCAAGCTAGTCGAAACTGACTGGACATGGCTGCATGACCGGTAGCATCACATTAACACTCACAAAATAAAAACAAAAACGAACCAACATCGTAAATTAACTTATTGGCTGATTAGTCTATGTTAAATCCATCTGCCAAGACAGGTACCGGTAGTAATGGTATGGTATGCAAGATCTGCAATCCAGCAGTAAGTTAGTCATTGTAGGTAGTTGCAATTGTGACATCATCAAAAAACGATTTGCCATCGGGAATGGAGAACATTTCCTAATAGCCTAAGACTTTGCTAAGGGTAGTCTAATCTTCCTCTATTCATGGTTTGGTTTTGCTTTCAGAGTTGGACTAGGATAAAAAATACCGTATTTTGTGAAAGCAATTGCACACTCATACATACAGTATACCACCAGCACAGAAGAGAGTGAACTAGAAACTTATCAATAAACAGTGAAATTCTGTTTTTTTGAAATTGCTGCAATATAATGGCATAAAATTGGTAATTAGACTACAGCATCAGTGATCAGAAGAGAGTGAATTTTCTTTCCTTAAATTATGGCCATTCCATTGCCTTATTGGGACAGTGTGTTAGCTTTATTTGGAACTGCTGTTAGGTGGATATCATCTGGTGCTATGATAATTGGTGGAGTTATTCCATACATCCCACAATACCGAGGAATAAAACGTACTGAAAATGCTGAAGGTTTTTCAACATATGTGTGTCTTGTGTTGTTAGTAGCCAATCAACTTCGAATTTTTTTCTGGTAAGTGCAATGGCATTTGTGTACTTTTGTATAAATTCAAATCTCACTGTGTTCTGGTACCAGTATATAATCTGTAAAAGGCTGGTACAAAGTAATACCGGTATAATTTCAATCATCTTCAACTTTTGAATGGTACTGGTTTGGTATGGTTTGATGATTTTGAACAGACTATCCTGACTATCAGGTTTGTTGACATAGGCTTGCAAGCCTATGCCTACCTAATACTATAATGTTAATGAGTTAAATAGCAAAATTTTATGAATTGTGTTAATTTTTTCAAAGTAGCCTTTTTTTCCAGACCCATCACATTTGCTGCTTTGTTTTGTTTGATTGCTTGCGGATATTTGCATACAACCAGGGAGAGCACGAAGGGTATATACCGGTTCTGTTTTCTCTGAGGATCAAAAATTGTGAACTATGAGAAATTTTCGGCAAAAACTTTCAATTTTTCTATGAGTTTGCCAACTGGAATGGAGATTTTTGATTGGATTTGAAATGAATCAAAGTGTTCAGTATATTGGTGCCAAACAAGTTAGATACTCTGGTAACTCAACTTTGAGGCAAAAATTGTCAAACTTTCTTAAAGCCCCCTAAATATTATGGAAAGTTTTTTATTAAAATTTATATTTGAGAAAAATTGCAGTGGCTAAAAACTTGTAGGGAACGGGTGAAGGGATAAAGAAAAACAAAGTGCGTATTTGTACGGACCCATGCAAATAACTGCTGCTAAATTTTTGTTTGGATTGCATGGTTAGTACTGTTCCCTCAAAGTTTTTAGCTGGAGCAAATTTTTCCAAATAAAAACTTTGCCCAAAGATTTAAGGGGCTTTAAAAAAGTAGATCCAATTTTTGCCTCAAATGGAGTTTTGAGAGATTGAAACTTTTATTTTCCACCAAATTAATGAACACTTTTATTCAAATTCGGCCGAAACTCACCTTTCCAGGGGGCTCACGCTTGAAGAAAAATTGAAAATTGTCTTAATTTTCTCAAATATGACATCTCAAAAAAAACAGTGATTGTCAGTTACCTGATTTAAATTATTTTGCAGTGTTAAGTTATTGCTACCATTTTCAAACTTATGTATTGAATGTTCCATCCTATTTAATGCATATTATTTTGAAGTGTATTGTAAAGCCGTAAATGCTAAATTGATGTTATGAGTTTTATTGTAGGTTTGGACGACATTTCGAGCTGCCATTGCTGCTACAAAGTATTGTAATGATAATAACTATGCTAGCTATGTTACATCTTTGTGTTAGAATACACAACTTACATGAATTGAGTTCCAGAAGAAGAGCTTTTATTGGTGAGTTACAGAATTTTTAACAAATGACTTGTGCTGTTTTTTATCAATTCTTATTTCAAAAGCAGGCTGCATGTTTATTGAAATAATACCGGTATAGTTAAGGAGGAACAGTAAATGAAAACAATTTTGAGAATTACTGTGGCTCTATTTTTTCTCCTTAAATTATTTTCATCCCATCTTTATTGTTTTCAAAATTTAGTTAAGCTTTTTGAGTTAACAAAATTAAAAAAAAATTCCAGAATACAATAAGTATGTGTCAAATGGTCATCAAAAACATTTGGTGGTTCTGTATCAAGAATGTTATCTGCTTGTGCCGCTACTTAATAAACAATGGAGATATAAATGAAATTATTTTAATAACCAATTGACTGATGGCAATATGCTCTGCTCTTTGGAACATGTAACACTCAATTTTGTTATGCAAACAACTCTTGGCATTATTTTAGTAGTTTGAAATACCCATTTCATTTGATTTCAGATTTTGATACAAGATATTTCTGGAAGTGGAATCGATTTTCTGATTATGTACAAGCAGTTTTGCTCTTTGCTGCTGTGGGTAGCTACCTCACATATCTTTTACTTGATTCATTTGTTTATATTGAAACTATTGGATTTCTTGCCGTATTCACTGAAGCAATGCTGGGGGCACCACAATTTTATCGCAATTATCAAAACAAATCAACAGTTGGAATGAGGTGATGATTGATATTTTAAGTGTTTGTTTAATTTGTGCCATGAGTGAGATCAGAAAATGTCGAAAAAACGAGTTATTTAGACTGCATCATCTCTAATTTATATTTGACAATTTGCTGCTGTGACAGTAAAGAGAACTCTGCTTTGTGATAAAATTAGAACAAGTATGTAATACCATAAGCACTCTCAAGCAAGTTTTGGTTCATGATTGCTTTATCTGTACCGGTATGTCCTGCTTTAGTGGTCCGAAGCCTACTAACTTTTTGCATTGTATATATATTATTTAATGTTTAAAGTCATAGTCTCATTTTTCAATGATGATAATATCGAGAATTTGATTATTATGCGCAAACCGCGAGGACTTTCGGATGACCTAAACTGAGTATGTGGACAGTGAACTTGTGCATAGCGTCCTGTCATTTTTAAAGCACAAGGGAGTAACAATAAAGTAATCAATCAATCGAGAAGTTAACCCAAAAAATTTTAGTTGTGTTTTTATCATGTCGGCATAAACACCGTCTCAGCACTGATATCTTTCATGTGCGAGTTTACACCGAGCTATCTCGAATTGATTCAGTGTTTAGTGTTTACGTAACAAGATATGTTGTCCTGATCAGTGTTCCCTCTAGGATTTTACTAGTGCGAATTTGCCCAAATGATAAATTCATTAAAATTTTTGCCCAAAGATTTCACTACTTTGAGGACCCCTTTTACAAATTTTTTGCATTAAATTAGCTTTTCCAAGATACAAGCTACAGTCTTGCATTAACATATTCAAGTTTTAGCATATGTTCAAGTTTTTCAGTTTTGCATTTTATAATATTAATTTCTGGTTCAAAATCAGTAAAATTTGCCCAAAACTTTCGCATTTTTCTCAAATTTTTCACGAGGGAACACTGGTCCTGATGCCGTAGTGGTTGCTATGATGGCACCTACGAATTACACTTCCACTGAAATCTTTTGCATTGGCTCTGCCTGCAAATTTCTAAAATTTGCTGTTGTATCATTACTGGTGCTAATTTATGCATTTACTTTTATGATTTATTTTCAGCGTATCCATGGTTTTGATGTGGACCAGTGGAGACATTTTTAAGACAGTTTATTTTATTTTGAACAATGCACCAGTGCAATTTTGGATTTGCGGGGTTTTGCAAGTTTGTCTTGATATTGCTATATTAACACAAGTTTGGTATTATTCAAAATACCCACACATACCCAGGAAACCTGCTCTTTGAAAAAAAGAAAACCATTTTGTGCAGTTTGATGTCTTTTTGTTTTATGACACGTTTATAGTTCGTGATAGTAATTTTATAATAATTTACTGTTGGTCAAAGTGGCCTTTTTACTACGGTTAATCGGAAGCACTTGCCTAAAATTTTAAACCATTGGTGATTGTTGTATGATACTTGAATTTGATATGCTTTAGGATAAGTCTGTGCGCTCACATGTTATATTTGTTATATATTATTTATACTATTTAGCTAATGAAATGCTTTTCTTGACATCCGTCTGATAATGCTGCAAATTTTAACGATTTTTGCCTATTGTCATTATGACGACAATAATAATGTATGCACTAATTTATTTGTACTTTATTGTAATAATTAATGATATTCCAATTACGTAGCTTGCAATACTATGTAGCCTACGTGTAGCTTGTTAAATAGGGTCTGCAACTGCGTTAGGGACCCGTGAGGGTATATCGCATTGATGCTAAGTAGTTTTGCACAATCAAACAACATTATTCAATGTCACTTGCTTTTTGATTTGTTTTGTGCTAAATGAAAGGAAAGGTAATGAGATTTGAGTTGATTGTGAGAGAACAGTTGTGCAATTAATAGTATATACTGCATGTAAGAGGGTCCGTGGCTCCAGAAGTTTGCCAGCCCTGCGTAATTTTTTATAGTGTGATCTTCCTTCCGAAAATGTTTTGCTGATGCATGTTTGGTAATTCACTTTGAGTGATCTATAGAAGAGTTGTTTATTGTTATTAAGCACCATGTTTTAATCAGGGAGTCGAACCGTTTGAAATATCGCTCCGGTTCCATTTCAGGTTCAAGAAATTTAATTTTTAACGGTTCAGTTTCGGTTCAGGTTCAAGACTTTTCAAAAATTTGGGTACAGGTTCGGTTCGGGTTCAGTTGCACCAAAATTTAAAGGTTCGGGTTCGGTTCAGGTTCAATGATCTCAAATTTAAACGGTTCAGGTTCGGCTCGGGTTCACCGAAAAAAAGCGGTTTTTACCGGTTCGGGTTCGATTCCCTGTATTTCAGACTCATTAAATTTTGAAAAGTAGAAAGAATGTTACGCATCGCAGCTCACGTCTAGAGATTTTTACTAATATCTTTTAAGAATCAGCTCTGGTTCAAACATTGTTGCTAAACGATTTCTGTTCCGGTTTATGAACACAAAATATTATAGGTTCGGTTCGGGTTCACTTACATAAAATTTTAAAGGTTCGGGTTCGGTTCAAGTTCACAGATTTGAAATATTAAAGGTTCGGGTTCGGTTCAGGTTCAATGATCTCAAATTTAAACGGTTTAGGTTCGGTTCGGGTTCACCAAAAAAAAGCGGTTTTTACCGGTTTGCGTTTCAGGTTCGGGTTCGGTTCGACTCCCTGGTTTTAATAGATCATTTAAATTTTAGTGTGATTGTGGCACGTTTGCTATGCTTGTTTACGAGGCTTGGATCAAACCGCGTGAAATCAAAAATCGAAGTTTTTTATGATTTTGATTATTGTATGCAGTCAGCGATGATGCATATTAATTACTCTGGTCGCATTGTAATTTGATGAAGATGATTTTTTGAAAAGAGTTACATAATTTGCAATTGAGGCTGCGGATTTTTCCGGAGTTTTTACCTTTGTTTTTCCAGTACTCCTGGGTCTGCGCTGGAGCGTCGGCACAAAATTTTGAGGGAAGGCAGCGTATGCATCTGAAAGCTCAATTTTTTATTCAAATTGCATTACAAGTTGTATCACGTAATCTTCCAAAATAAGCAAGGATCCTTTTGCAGACGCCTATGCATAGTAACACTTTTGTGAAACTCTGGCTTTTCGAGCCTACGTTTGCGTTAATTTAGCTAACGAATCAACTAATTCGCAGAAGAAAGTGAGTCTCAACTTAAGCCAAAATGATTGAAAGTTGGAACTTTTTCCGTGCCATTATATTTTGTGCCTTCATACACGACCAGTTGCGTCATTGTGATTGGGGTCGCCGTATTGTCTTAAATGAAACCAAAATAGACCTATTAGTGCCAGTTTTATGGCTGCCTAAAACTTACAAGTTAACAAAAAGGAATGTCATTGGTGGGTCCAAGATAACTAGGGAGCCTTATCTCCCTCCTCAATTTTTTTGATATGGGCTGAGTATCACTACTTTGTGCTCCCATGGGCCTCTACTGTGTGGACGCACAAAATAGAAGATGAGCATTTCGATTCTTTGCCCTCTTACAAAAATAATTGCACATCCGTCCCCGGAGATTCTTTTCTTTTGCTTGACCATATATTGTTGAAACGAAAGTTATTTGCTTATTAACAAGACGCTATTTTGTGCTTATTTCGTTTATTTGGGTACTTAATTTGCGGAAAATTGTAGTCACTGAATGCTGAAGTTACTGAGTATGCTGGTGTATCTCGGGTGTGGTGTGCAAAGTTGTCGAGATTGTCTATTCTTAAAAAGAAATGCTAGGGGCCTATTGCTAGAAGCGAAGTTTACCTAAGTCTGTTTTAATTAAATATGTTTTGCAAGAAATCACACGAATTATTTCTTTTTACTCCCAGAATCGACAAGTTTTAAGAAAATTATATGGAAATTGCTCGGACCCGTTGGTTTGAGTGCGGTACACGTCACTGGAGATAGATGATTGGAATTACCGTTAGAATTTTTTGTGCGTTACAATTTTAACCTCGGACTATTTTTAGTTTTATCAAATCAAATCTTCATTATACTCGCCGTATTACGCCGAAGCGTGTAACGAGTTGCGGGGCCCATCTCCGCAGCTTAGCGCCTGGGCAACACAGCTCCGAAGAAACGTCGCAACGGTGGCGAGTCGTTGGCGACACTGTGTAGATTTGACCGGCCCGGGAATCGAACCCCAGACCTCCCGCACCGATAGCGGGCGCTTAGCACTGAGCTAACGGCCGGTCCCTTTTAGTTTAATACTTTGGCAAGAAAAAATATTCGTTAAAGTGCTAGAGGCTACTTTTTACGTCTACCTTGATTTGCTGTTAGTTACACAATAAGAGTCACACCATGGACTACTATATAATCGACTGGAAACTAGACACAATGCGCACTAAAGTGCCATCACACTAACTGAAACGTTGAGACCTTTCATACATCGTGCATGTTTATCTATTATCTTATTATGACATCACATCCGCACGAAACATGTCACAATAAGATAGACTTGTAAATTGTCTCAACGTATCAATTAGTGTGTTCGCACCTTTATTGTTCAGCAATTTTACGATTCAATGAATTGATGCAATCTACGGACTTATTTCGCGTAGCACTAATCTGTGGTAGCACAAGCAAATGCTAACAAGTTTAGAGAGTATTTTCTTCCTTATGTAACAGCAGTCCATACGATTTAGGGTCGAATGCACCTACCAGTGGCGCGGGAACGTTTTTTGGACAGGGGGGGCTCAAAATGGTAAGATCGTGTCAAGCCCCCCAAGTCTGGGCGAAGCCCCCCAGACCCCCCTTTTTTCGAACGCACGTTTTTATGAGCAGGACATTCAGCAGACCTATTTTGATAGACATCAATTGCATGCCCGCTCAAGTGACCGGAACTTTTTCAGGATAATTTTTTATCGTGGAAAACAAGATTGCTTACTACCATTAGGCTTTTCTAACCATGCTCGAATCACTACTCATGTATTTGTAAAATGCAAATACCTCAATGACAAAACCAAAAAGTAGGCAAACAAAATTTGTCCGATCTAACTTTTGCTTTGCTGATCAGAGTTACATGCAACAAACAATGCCCCATTGAGGTTTAAAAATAACAAAAAACACACAATCAAAATAAAGCACTGAACCATTTTTTAACATAATGAGATGTGTAGATATAGGTATTTAGGTAGGCGTACTAGCTCAATTTTAGTAACAATCATCGGCAGTGCTCGAGTTGTGAAAACACTTATGGGGGGTGGTAGGCTACAACTTTTCACGCAGACCTAAAAAGAAATGGTCATTATAGTTGTAAGAATTGGTTTACGCTAAAATGTTTTATGGGGGGATGGTGTTGTTTTCAGGGGGGATGGCATCCCCCTCAAATCGAGTAGCCTACTGATCATCGGTGCCAGTTTAGTAGTGATTTAGCCGCTTCATTGGGTTAGTAGAAAAAATTCAAAACCATTAAAAAACTCAACCAGAAGAGAACTTGCACCAGCTCATATAAGCTTGATTAGGGGTGCTCAACCAGTCGATCGCGATGTACCGGTCGATCTTTGGATGCTTGGCTGTCGATCCCGGGTTAATTTGGCATGTGCACAAATCAGGTTGGCCACCAACATTTCCAGTTCATGTAACGCGTCCGGGCCATGAAGACCTTTTTTTTAGCTCTTCACAAAAATTTTGGTGGAATTCGGAACATCTGAAGGATTGAGGACCGTTTTTTTGCACTTCACCGCATTTTCGTTTACGATTTACGTAATTCCCATGATCAGTAGCGACTTTCATTCGAGCATTCAGAGTAGTTTGGCGTAAAGTGTTTGGCAGCTACAAGAATTGGCAGCCATTATACTTTTACTGGTCCATCGTCCATGACTGCTGCAAAGGTTTGCAAACGCTGATATAAAACACGGTTAAAAATAAAATTCAAAAATTGAAAATTTTACCAAATTTTACGTTGACCTAGTGAGTAATAACTAACTGATTTTTAAAAGAATAGTGATTCTTCGTTGGTTAAAAGCACTTTAAGAAATATTTGCTTCATTACGTATGTACGTTGCGAGCATTAATACCGTCGCACTCAGTGCATAATTTTTTGAATTGTCAGGGGGGGCTCAAATGGTTCAGGGGGGGCTAAAAAAAGTTCAGGGGGGGCTTGAGCCCCCCCTGGCACCCTACTTCCCGCGCCTATGGCACCTACGTTGGTTAACCCGCGGTTAACTTAACTGGTGGTTAGGTTAATAACGTTTGCGCATTCGACCCTAATCGTTACTACTCCATGTTGAAAAACTAAATAAAAGGTTAAATCTTTGTTTATTGGATAGATTTAAGGTAAAACAGGCTTGTAAAGTTGCATATTGTAGTTTATTTTCCTTGTAGGGTGTTCCTGATCTCATCTGGTCATTATAGCCAAGTGAGACATTGTTGTCTATAACAGACTGGTTAAAAGTTAATGCTTCAAGCTTAATTTTTCCGCGAGCAACAGTCATTCCAATCATATAGATTTAGCTAATGTTTGAATATTTTTTGCTACTGTAGCCTAAACAATTTTTTTATCGAACATCTGCGTTTAAATCACAGTTGGCATCCGCAAACGCATCATTGCTATTGGGTTTGAGGGCATAGCATCTAGGGATGGCCATAGCCGAACCTTAGCTGATTCCGAATCACAAATATCGAATCCAGAATTTCGAATCAAAAATTTAGGAGACTAACAAAATGAGCACAATGCAATGCTGCAAAATCATCCGCTTAAAAAAATGCGCAAAATACACTAACAGATAAGCCTATTCGCAATACATCTTCGCTCATATGAAGAAAGTTTACGGGCTCCACTACTCCACATGTTCGGATGTCGGTCTGTTTCGTAATTTTGTTGCGGTATGGCCGGCGCATGAAAAAGCTCTCTCTGACGGAGCTGAGGAAGCAGGTTCAAAGGTATGCTTACACGAGAAGCTAAATAAGCGAAAAATCATTTTCAACAAAACCGCTGCAGCGGTTTTAAGAGTCACATGATGCGTGAAGAAAGTATAAGTACAAACATTTTACAAAGATAAGTCAACGGTGAAGGGGTGAGTGTGCTGCACTCCCACTCGCTGGACAGGGGATCAATGCCCACCTAGGTTATGATTTTTTGTCAGCGCATTATGCTGAAGTCCCTGAAGCGATTCTGTTGAAAATGATTTTTCGCGTATTTAGCTTCTCGTTGTGCTTACCGATACCCGGCAATGCGATTACCATCACAAATCACACTGGCCTGCGATTAACGCGACATAAAATTTGCTCGCCTGCGTCAAGCAAGCTGATTGTTCGATGATGTCGTAACAATCTAACGTGCATTGTCTCCAGTGATGGGCACGATAATCGATAACTTCAAAAAAGCCTTGGGCGATACCGATAAATTTCAATTTCTTAAAGCGATATCGATAAATTATCGCCGATAAATTTTTCCTATACATGTTGCGGTAAATTTTCGATGTGTTTAACGAAGTTTTTTTTGTAAGTCGAATTGCAAAAATGTTTTTTCTAGATTTTTCAAGAAAAGAGAGCTGTTCACGGACTCTGCCGTGAAATTAAGCCAAACAACAAAGCAAATCCAGCCTTGGCTCAATATTTGTTTATGCCGGTAAAAACAAAAAGATGCATCCATTTGCGCCACGTAGGCTACGTGATGCCAAAGTGACAGTTTATGCATAGACCTACAGCTGTGTCACTTGATAAGAACGCGGACACAATCATCCGCTGCCTCACTCTTTTGTACTAGCCTAGCGATAAGACGGGATCGACAGCTAGGTTAAGAATGATATTTGCGCAATTGCATCAATTTCAAGTCTTAAAAAGTACAACAGTATGAATGCGGAATACGCAATGCTTTGCTTGAAATTTGTATACTTCCTGCAACCCTGAAGCTTGTTCCGCGACCCCCAGTTTGGAAAGCCCTGGGCTAAAGCACTTTACAACTTCCTTAATTGCGTAAGTTCAGAGGTGGGCACAGCGGCGCTGTTGAGCAGCGCCGCTGTTTTTTCAGCAGCGGTAGCGGAAGCGCCGCTGTTTTTTTCTACCAACAGCGGAAAGCGGCAGCGCCACTTTTTTTGAGGCGAAGTAGCGACCAACGCAGCAGCGCTTCTGTGAAGATAATTGACTTGCCGCTACTGCAAAACAAAAAAAAGATTTTGAAGACAGTGTAATATGCAGCCATTTAATAATATAATCGCAACTTAAAAACTGTTATCGTTACCATCTGATACTTTTCTATCTAGTACTATTCATCCATTTCTTTGTCTTTTTTCGCTATATTTCTGTATCCTTTGCTCAGCTTTTTATTAGCTATATTCACCTGACGAGCTCTAATGAGAGCGAAACCGGTCGTGGATTGCTATTTCTATCCGCAGCTATATTATTTTACTGTATAATGTTTTCTTTGTTTTTCTTGAAATTAATCCAGCTAACTCCATTTGTCTGCAGGGCCGGATTAGGCTACTGCGGGGCCTGTAGCAAAATTTTTGCGGGGCCCTAGTTTTTGGAGACCCGACCGAAAGGCAATCAAACCTGATTGCATTTTTAGTCTCATTATTTTATACCAAAGGCTCTTACCGGAATTCACTGAAGATGCGTACTAGATGGCTTAAATCCGCTGTAAAACTCTTCTTTTATTTTTAGCGAAAACAATTTTTTAAACACACGAGAGTCAAATTTTGTGAAAATTTGAGAACAAAGGAGGAGCAACGCAAGCATTGGCACAGCAACACAAAATTAAGATCAAACTTTTTGTTGTAGGCACTCAGGGCTGCGAACTCGAACTTGAAAGAACTCGATCATTTTGCCGAACTCGAACTCAAAAATTTTTTTTCTAAACTCGAACTTGAACTCGCAGAAAACTGTTCGAGTTCATTTGAAAGATATTTAAATTGTTGAAAAGAAATAAAAGATCATTACGAAATATAGTTTGTTGTTCAAATAGTCACAAACCGTGTAAATTGTAGTTATGATTTTACCAAAAGAAAAGCTGCATATCGATTATTTGTTCATGCCATCGCGACCTATAAAGTCCAGGGCTGCGAACTCGAACTCGTTCATTTTTTCCGAACTCGAACTTGAACTCGAAAAATAAAATTCTTAGAACACGAACTTGAACTCGGACTTGCAAATATCTCTTGAACTCGAACTTGAACTCGCGGTTAAAAATCAATCGAGTTCGCAGCCCGGTAGGCCCTAGTAGCAGCCTAAAAGGCTTTACCGTTCATATCAAAATTCCAGACGCAACAAAACACTAACACGAAATAGCTTCTTCATGCTTTTTCACTGTTCCGTTGGTTGCTTAGCCACTTGTATTTTTACCGTGCCGTACTTCTATCGTATTGACCAGTGGTGTAAAGTAACGAAATACTTTTACTTAAGTAGATTGCTCGAGTAGTTTTTTTCGGTAACGAGTACTTTTTTGAGTAGTTTTTTTTTTTGGCTACTTTTACGTTTATTTAAGTACTTTCAGTATAAAGTAACTCTACTTGGGTAGTTTTTATTTTAGAAAAGTGGAAGTAGTTTACTATTGCGGCAATTTAGTTACAGTCTCGCCTTGAAATCCCTCGTTGCGCCTAAAATCTGTATTTACGCTCCAATTCTCCATTGTTCAACTCCGTAACACTCGGTCTTGTCATCGCCATGGAAATTTCACTCCATGCGATAAGAATTGCGCTGTCGCCTTTGATACTAAACATCATGCAGGGAAGCTATAAATACCAATTCTTAAGTCATTGGTTTAACCCAACTCTGAATCGAACCCCGAGTCTACCATTCCACAAGCAGACGCTCTATCCAATCGGCCATCTGGGCGGTAATAATTTCTTTTGGTTCACCATTTTGCCACCTTCAAAGCAAGTCCACCATCGCCGCAGCGGCAAGTGTGTAGTTGACACTTTAACGTTTGAAAACGCTTTACGAGTACTTTTACTTGAGTAGTTTTTAAATGACTACTTTTTTACTTTTACTTAAGTGCTTTTTTTAGTCAATACTTTCTACTTTACTTCGAGTAGTTTTGCCGTCAGTAACAATACTCTTACTTAAGTACACTTTTAAAATACTTTTTACACGACTGGTATTGACTCACTGTGACCTACAGTCTGTATACACAAAAATACCATGAACATTCGCAATTACTGTATATGCGCGACTGGAAGTTGACTTTTTATTTTCTTGCAACGAACGCGATGTGCGGTCAGAAATCAGTTTGCGGCCAGATTCAGAAATATTGTAAGTTTTATTTTGAGGAAGCTTATGATTTACAAATATTATAGAAAAAGTGAGGCAAACAATCCGCAATAATTTTATAAGCCGGTCCTAGCCGAAACTTTTTTTACAAAAGTGTAGCCTAATTTTTTCTGTAATTTGAATCATGATTTTGAAAAGCGCGGGGCCCTAAAAAGCGTGGGGCCCGTAGCAAATGCTACTTCTGCTACGTGGTTAATGCAGCTCTGTTTGTCTGTTCTTTTTCTCTTTTGCAACTGCTATCCTTCTTTTCACTGTATTGAATGCCCAAACGCCAGATTGAGTAACTTTGTTGTGTGGTTTTCGATATGGTCCTCCCTGATTGTTATCACTGATGAGGGACGTAATCCCGAAACAGGATGGCTCAGGTCTTATCTTGTATAATCGCAACTTAAATGTAGACTCGCTCAGCTTGACATTAATACCATGAAACAAATAAATGAAAACTTAAAGCCAAGTGATAGTGTGAGATCGCAAGCGATGTTCCATTTATTCATTACAACCATTTTCATCGTTCTCATCGCCAGACACTAATCCTGATTGACAGTTGCTGCTTCATAAAGACAACTGCATCTCGCCATCAGAAATCAAACATTTCAGTAATGCCCCGCGCTGGTTTGACTTCTCACTTCTTTGATTCGAGTATCTTGAATCGTTTTCCCTCATTAACACTACGACTACAACCCGCTCAGGAAAAAAAAGCGAAAACATTGTCTGTTCGATGAGACAATTAATGAGAAAAAATCACTGATCAGTCTTTGCGGTGGTAGACTAAAAATGATACACCGGTACAAAAATACAAAACTCAAGTTAGCTCGAAAATTTTGAACAAATTCAAAACCACTACAGTAGTAGAGAAATGGTGGTTGATTTTATGCCAAAAGTGGTTAAGACAGTATGGCAGCAACACGTAGGCCAAGTAAAGTTAAGTCTCATAGATAATTATTATTTAAAGTGATTCATAACAAATCAGTGGCGTAGCCTGGAAAAAATTTCAAGGGGGCGCAAATTCATTTTACTTTGTGTACTTACCCCCGATTGTGTGTTCCCAAATCTGATAGTGACTGGCGCCCCTGTGGTGATTATAGAGCTCTCAATAAAATCACTGTGCCAGATCGTTACCCCATACCCCACATTCAAGACTTTACTACTTCTCTTCATGGCTCAGTTATCTTCTCCAAACTGGATCTGGTAAAAGCATTTCACCACATTCCAGTTGAACCAGCTGATGTGCACAAAACAGCCGTTACCACACCATTTGGCTTATTCGAATTTGTTCGCATGCCTTTCTGGCTTCGCAACGCTGCCCAGACTTTCCAGCGTTTCATGGATCAAGTGTTTCGAGGTCTTGATTTCTGCTATGTCTATATAGACGATTTGCTCATCGCAAGTAAATCCCTGGTCAGCACTGGCATTCATATATTGTCAAGAACTATTTTTATAGCGCTACTTAACAGGGATTCGATCTCCTTGTATAATACTGCGCAAAATGAAATGTCACTCGTATTGAAGTTTTTAAGTAATAGGGCTATCACGTGATGCTCTAATTTTCTCACAGTAACACCTCGTGCCTAATCAACTACAACCGTAATCACGTCTTTTTTATTTCGCCTGTAAACTTGTATATATCTCTTGCACCTTAGAAGAATACTGTGTGTCACGGGCAAGCGTTTTTTTTTTTTTTATATACGTTACTAGTCACAGAGCAAGCATCTTGAATTTTATCTTTTACCGTGGAAAACTTCAGATATTTTATACTGCTGATTTTATTTGTGAAGCTTTAACTCTCCGGAAGAAAAATAAACCAAGTTTGTTTTGAAGTTGAGTAAGTTTGGACAGCAGTGAAGGCTAATAGCGCTCCGCTTTAGCACCAGATACGTACTCGCCGCCATTGCGGTGGTGATTCGTAAAATAAAGAAAAACATCTGAAGACTATTGCCAGGAAACCGTCAAGAAAGCATTCCGAATTGTCAGATACTTTCAAAGGAAACTCTTCTCAAGTTCAAAGAAAGCTATTAACTTTGTTGATTTTGTTTGGATTGGAACAGTTTTGTAGAACTTGTGGATTGTCAGATTTACTTCAGCATTGGCGTTACATAGACCCAGTGAACTTATTTACCCGTGGCGGTATACTTCGGACTGACAACCACACTTCGACGGTACTGTTGAGGAAACAACAACACCCTTCCATCCTTAAACTTCACGAATTCTACTGCTTGGACACTTCCTTGAGTTCCTTATAATCGTTACGGCAGGAAATTCCCACCTCGACGACTGACATTCTCTTCGCGTTGGAACTTACAATTACTGTTCGACTGCGATTTAATTCTTGTCTTCCAACACTTCGAGTTTCGATTGGATTCCAGCAGTGGTCTTGTTCCTGGGATCGGCATCGTGGAACTGCGTAGTGCGGTACGTTGGAGACTTCGAGTACGCTAGAATACTTCTCAACTTCGCTGGAAGGATCGGGAACGTGGGACTGCGTGAACGTGCAGACTTCGGGTACGCTGGAACTACTCCTGGACTTCACTGGAGAGGTTTTTACTTTATTATTTTGTTTTGTTTAAATATTTGCTACTTAACTGTTTTTATTATTGCTTTTAATTATGTCGCATGAACCTACAGAAAAGGGTAGCGTAGATGTTGCCACGGGGTTGATTGGTGATGATACGGGAGGGAAAATACCGGGACCTGATACTCAAATGGGACCCCATACCAGTCAATCTGCACCCTCTAACTTGAACAAATTCCGGAAACTTCATACCTCTAAGCGGCAATTAGTGGTGCGCATGAGGCGTTTTTGCGAAACAGCAAACGAATGTAAGTCGCAGCGGCAATTCAGCGAATGTTCTGAAACCCTCATCAATATTCAGTCCGCGTATAATCAATTTAAAAGGGCAACTGATGAAGTAACTGATTCGGAACTCGTTGTTGAACTGGTCGAACAAGTGGCTGACCAGTTCGAGAATTGCACTAAACTTCACCAAAACGTTAAGCAACATTTCCTTGTTTGCGCTTCCAAGAAAGTTGCTAAACATTTAAACTGCGATCAAGGTGTAGCTGAACTTAACCCCGCCGACAGTGTCTCTCAAGTGACTGATGGGATTAGCATTACATCTAGTAGGCTCGCCGCACGTCAAATTAAACTAGAGCTTAAACGTGCTGAACTTGAGGCTAATCACAAACTTGCTTTGGCACAGGCGCAGGCTCAAGCGGCTCAAGCACAGGCGCAGGCACAAGCGGCACAAGCTCAGGCGGAAGCCCGGCGTTGCATTGAGGAGGCCAGACTCGACGCAGAGGAGAAACTTCTTACACTTTCAGAGTGTGGCTCGGTAGCGGTTTCTCGCGGGCGTCGTTCAGCTTCTTCCTCGCAGCGAGTGGAGGGCTTGCTTGTAACTGCTGAACGCCATCTTGATATGCAAACCTTTAGAGAAATGCGCCAGGGTGAAATCGGCGATGGGTCCCCAGATTTTAACTTTTGGCCCGTTAACATGGGATCTGCACCTCACCCCACTCAGAGCGTAGAACAAGTTCAACCTAATGCTAAAGAGACCTTTCGAGAGAGTGCTCCTATACCATTAACACCGTCTGGTAATAATGTGCCCGTGTTTCCTGCGCAGAATGATGTGGGTGAATCTACATTAAAAACCTATTTAGATCGCCAAGGAAGAAACGAATTTATTAATTTAGCCAGTCAAATTAGTTACGATGGTAAAAATATAGCCTTCGTGTTTTTCGAAAACCAAATTCGAAAACTTATGGCCGAAAGCCCTTACGACGAGCGACGTCTCGAAGTATTGAGAGCTTCCTGCGTCGGTCAACCCCGAGAAATGGTTAACCTATTCTTAGCTCCCATGAAAAACATATCGACGTCACAGCGTATCGAAAAAGCGCTGGATCGTCTACGCCAAAGGTATGGCGTGTCGGGAGGCCTTACGTCAGAACCTAAAATCATGGATGTTCGTTACGGTCCCAAGGTGATATTTAATGTGGCTTCACTTAAGGCCTTTAATGAAGACTTGAACACTCTAGAGATATTTGCTTATGCCCATGACGAAGTTGGGAAGCTTTCAGGGCAGTTACTTTTGGACACAGCGAATCGCCTACCCGGGGTTCTTAAACGACGTTATCTTGACTATTTGGCAAAGATGGGACTTAACTTGAACCAACCTGGCTTCGATTCTCTGCGTAATTTTATCGTACATGAGCTCGAAGTCATGACGTCAGATTATGCTCAAACATTTTTTAAATCTGATGAGAAAGAAAAAACTCGTGAACTCAACAATGGGCGCTATAACCAGGTCCGGGTAAGGCAAGTGACTGTTAAAACGAATAACGAAACGCAAGAGTTACCTCACAAAAAAGAACCTGCGTCAACTACAAAGTCACTTAGCAGCTTCGGACGTCCTACTAATAACAAACCGCCTCCTGCTTGCTTTGTCTGCAACGAACCAGGCGTTAAGCATTATATTGCGAATTGTGACAGATTTAAAGAGCTTTCAATAGAAAGACAGCGCCGAATAATAATAGAAGCTGCCAGGTGCCTAAACTGTCTTTCCACGGGTCACGTTGTCCGCAACTGTTCCTTTAGGTCAAAATGCAGGAAGTGTGGGCCGAACTTTAATATCAAGCATGCAGATGTTTTGCATGACTACTACGCACGGTCAAGTTCTGTTGACCTCGGGGCCGCTGAGACAGAAAGTGGTCATGACGTTCAATCTCCGGCTGATTGTAATGGGCGGGACTCGGTTGAGAAAAACGAAGTAGTGACGAGAATGGTTAAGCCAGGATGCAACGCGGTACTGTTGCGCACCAGTGCTGTGAAGGTCGTAAACCCCGACACCGGTAAAGCTACCTTTGCGTATGCGCAGCATGATACTGCGTCTCAGGCAACGCTAATCTCAAAAAGCTTGAGAGATGAACTCGGGCTCAGCACTGATCACGATCAAGCCACTGCTATTCGAACGTTAGCCGAACAGACGATTTCTAGTCATGGAACTACAGAGTTTCAAGTTGAATCTCTTTCTACCGGTGAAGCTTTTAAAATTACAAATGCTTTGGTTGTACCAGATTTCACCGACGATGCTAACATTTTACCTCATTTTGTGAACACAACAGGTCTTGAACATTTTAATGGCGTCGAAATTCCCACCATTCCCTACCGTAAAAGTATTGATGTTCTTATTGGACAGAGCGATAAATTGTTGCTCACGGTTCTAGAAGAACGAGAGGGCCTGACACCTGATGATCCTAATTTCGTGTTAACCAGACTTGGTCCGATTGCCAGCGGTGGTCGTCAGGTGGGATCTCGGTCTAATCTTTGTCAGAGCAGAAGAGCTGAGGTTGGTAAAATTTCTGATGTGTGTGAGGTTGACGTCGTTACTAGTGTCGATCAAGGTAAGGAACAATCGTTGGTTCGAAGTAAAGATCTTTTGGATTGTTGTGACGCGTGTGATTGTGATCGACTAAAAAAGGAAATTGTTGTTTTGAAAGAAAACCTACGAAGTCATGAGTTGGCTGACGAGGTCATCCAACCGTCTAAAACTGATGACTTAACTCGTGATTTGGTGGAATCAAATGTTAAAGTGATAAATGGTCGCTATGAAATTCCAGTTCCGTTAAAAATGGATATTGTTAAAAGGTTGTCGAATAACTTTGTTAACGCTTGTGATCGTACAGTGTCGTTGCGTCGTAGTGCTCTAAAAAATCCTGAGTTGAAGCGCACTTTAATTAGCACTTTTCAAGAACTTACTAGCGCCGGTTGGCTTGTTCCTGTTGGGGAGGATTCGTTTGATAGTCGAAGCTGGTATTTACCTTTCTTCGTAACTAAGCAGGATAAGCCTCGCGTTGTGTTTGATGGTGCAGCTAGATGTAATGGTTGGTCCATTAATGATGCTGTTCTTTCGGGTGAAAACATGTTGAGTAATTTGGTTGAGGTCTTAACGCGTTTCCGATTGGGAAAATTTGCTTGTATGGCTGACCTAAGTAAGTGCTTTTTCCAAATTGCTATGCCTGAGCATCAACAAGATTTGTTTAGATTGGTTTGGTATAGTGATAATGACATTGATGGTGGAAAAATACAGATTTTCCGTTTTACAAGGCACGTTTGGGGGATTAATTCCAGCCCTTTCATCGCTTTGTTTGCTATAAATCGATTGATAACCGAAAATCCTACAGATGCTAGTTCGTTGACTTTGTCGGCGATTGAAAGTAATCGGTATATGGACGACTTACTATTGTCTTCGGACTCATTAGCTGATCTTGAAGTGGTGTCTCGAGAAGCAATGAGTTTGTTTGAAAGCAGAGGCTTTAAATTGCGGAAATGGTTAGCCAATAGTGTTTCTAAATCGATTCTGACTAACATTCCTCAGTGCGATCTTGGTTCTAACATTCGTGAGATTGACCTTGGCTCACATCCTTTGCCGGATTGTAAGGCTTTGGGTTTGGTGTGGGAGGCTGAGAGTGATGTTTTGCGAGTGTGTTGCAATAGAAAGTTAACTGAAGTTTCTAGCAGACGTGAAATGATGCGTATGCTCGCTGGTCAGTTTGATCCTTTGGGTATACTTGCTCCCGGGCTTCTAAGAGGTAAATTAATTCTTCAGGCAGTTTCTTCGTCTGGTTTTGATTGGGATGATGAACTCCCAGGCGATATTAAAAGCGACTGGAAATCTTGGATAGACTCTGTTGAATTTATTAATGATATTTCTATTCCTCGTTATTGTTTTGCGGGTGAAGAGTTGAGCGAGTGCAACTCCCATGCGCGGTACCAACTGCATGGGTTTTGTGATGCCTCAGATTATGCGTTTTCGTGTGTGGTATATTTGAGGCGCGTGGTTGGGGATCAATCTAGCGTGGCTTTTATTCAGGGAAAGTCTAGACTTGTCTTGTCTAATCAGCGGAGCTGGGTTATTTCCCGAAAGGAGCTAGAGGCTGCTAAGTTGTGTTCAGAGCTGATGTTGGCTGTCTCTAAGTCGCTAGATCATCTTTCTTGTAGCATTCATCTCTGGACTGATTCGCAGGTGGTGCTGAAGTGGATAGTGAATCCCGACCTTCACCTTCCACGCTTCGTAAAACGGCGCATTAGTAAGATCCATCTTGTAGCTTCTGCTGACGCGTGGAATTATGTTCACACATCACTTAATCCAGCTGACGTTGGCACTCGGAAAAACAGTTTTAAACGGTCAGGTTGTTTTGAGCTCTGGCTGGGAGGGCCTAGCTTTTTGTTGCAGACAGGAATCGAATCTCGTCCTGTTGATCCTTCCGTTGTTGTTCGCAAAACTAATATAACTTCCGAGTTGGGTTTTGACAAAGGTAAGATGTGTCTAGATAAGTTGATTGACGCTTCTCCTGATCTTTATGCGTTGAAAAAACGTGTGGGATATCTCATTGCCTTTAAGCAGTATTTCGTGTCTAAAGTAAAGAAGCTCACCTTTCATAAAGTCAAACTTGATGCTACATTTCTAGATAAGGCTCTTCTTGATATAGTAAAATATGTGCAAAGGCGTTATTTTGGAGCTGCCATTGATATGTTGAAAAAGAATTCACCTGACGCTTTTGAGTTGATTTTGAAACAATTAAGTGATAAAGCTACGGATGTAGAGCAAATGCAGCGCATTGCAGAAATGAAAACTTTGCGCAGTTTGCGACCTTGCGTTGATACTGACTCGTTGTTACGTGTTGAAGGACGTTTAGAAAATGCAGATCTTCCGCTTGATGCTAAACACCCCTTGATACTTCCTAGTAGACATCCCTTGACAAGGTTAATTGTCCTTCATGAACACTCGCTTGCAGGTCACGCTGGGCCCGCTTACACTTTAATGAGAACTCGTCAGCGTTTTTGGGTCATTTATGGGATCTCGAGTGCCAAACGTTACATTGCTGAGTGTGGAAAATGTGCTATACGCAAAGCCACCCCTATCCGACAATTGATGTCTGACTTGCCCGTGTGCCGCGTTTCTGCTACTAATAAGCCCTTTAAATTTTGTGGATGTGATTTTTTAGGCCCCCTGATTTATCGGCAAAATCGTAGTCATTGTAAGGCGTGGGGCCTGCTTTTTACCTGTTTGTGCACACGCGCAATACACGTTGAACTTGTTACAGGCCTGGACTTAAACAATTTTTTACTTGCCTTTGCTCGCTTTACAAACCTTCGCGGGCCTGTAGATACTTTGTACTCCGATAATGGGTCAACCTTTTGTGCTGCAGCGGACAAACTTCCCTCGTTGTTGGACTCTTCTGAATTTACCTGCTCTGTTCGTAAGCGTAATATTAATTGGGTAAGAATCCCTCCCTACTCGCCTAGTCAAGGTGGAAGTTGGGAGAGTATGGTTAAACTTTTTAAAAGTTCTTTAGGTCGTGTTATGGGTGAGGCGCGTCGTGAGCCTTCGTTGATTGAGCTGCAAACATTCGTTTCCGACGCTGTGCGCATCGTTAATGATCGCCCCCTCACTGCCCTTAGCGATAAACCTAATGATCTGGCACCCATCACTCCCTCGTCATTCCTGGGTCAACAGCTTGCCCCGTACACTCCCATTAGTGCATTTCATGATCGGGGAGATCTTAGGCGGGATTATTTGTACAATTCCACTTTGGCACATAAGTTCTGGCTTAGTTGGATTAAGGGATATCTGCCGACCTTGCAGGGCCGTTCTAAATGGCGAGTTACTCGTGCTAACCTTGAACCAGGTCAACTTGTTCTCATTGGGGATGCTGATGATATATCTAAGCGGGGTTCGTATCGTTTGGGGCGCATACACTGTGTACATCCTCAGTTTCGTAAGGGAAAAGAAATTGTTCGTAGAGCAACAATAGCTGTCCTTAAACGTTCTGGCTCAGGGGAGCTTGAATATGTTTTGCGCGATCTCGCAAAGATTGCACCACTTTAACTGTGTTTGATGTTTTTACATTGTTTGACGATTTTATGTTTTACCTCTGTGAACTTGATTACGAAATATGGTGTTTAATGAATTGTCGCCAAATATATACGATATGAAGCTTTAATCCACTTTTATGAAATGAATTATGCCTTGGTGCTGCTATGTTTGAATTTTGTTTGAATCTTCACTTTGTGTTCCGTTTCAAAGGGGCCGCTATGGTCAGCACTGGCATTCATATATTGTCAAGAACTATTTTTATAGCGCTACTTAACAGGGATTCGATCTCCTTGTATAATACTGCGCAAAATGAAATGTCACTCGTATTGAAGTTTTTAAGTAATAGGGCTATCACGTGATGCTCTAATTTTCTCACAGTAACACCTCGTGCCTAATCAACTACAACCGTAATCACGTCTTTTTTATTTCGCCTGTAAACTTGTATATATCTCTTGCACCTTAGAAGAATACTGTGTGTCACGGGCAAGCGTTTTTTTTTTTTTATATACGTTACTAGTCACAGAGCAAGCATCTTGAATTTTATCTTTTACCGTGGAAAACTTCAGATATTTTATACTGCTGATTTTATTTGTGAAGCTTTAACTCTCCGGAAGAAAAATAAACCAAGTTTGTTTTGAAGTTGAGTAAGTTTGGACAGCAGTGAAGGCTAATAGCGCTCCGCTTTAGCACCAGATAGGTACTCGCCGCCATTGCGGTGGTGATTCGTAACAATCCCTAGAAGACCACCTCGTGCATCTCCGCCTAGTTTTTGAGCGACTCCGTAAGTACTCTTTAACGCTCAACGTCGCCAAATCCTCTTTCCGTCAAACGGAATTGACTTTTCTTGGACACAAAATCACCGCTGAGGGCATCCTTCCGTTGCCCGAAAAAGTATCAGCAGTGAAACAGTTTCCCAAACCTTCCTCTGTTACTCAACTCCGTCAATTTTTACCACCGCTTTATTCCCAACTGTGCTCACCTTTTACACCCTTTGCACCTTTTTCTGAACAACCTTCCGAAATCCCGTTCCAAACAACCCTTGAATTGGACTGAAGCCGCTTCTGCTGCCTTTCAAAGTGCAAAAGATGTGTTAGCTTCAGCCACGCTATTGAATCATCCTCAGCCTAATGCTCCCATTAATCTCATGGTTGATGCATCAAACACCGCTGTAGGAGCAGTTTTACAACAACAAGTCAAGAACAGCTGGCAACCTATTTCATTTTTTTCCCGTTCTCTCTCACCTCGTGAACGCAAATACAGCACATTTGATCGCGAGCTTCTTGCTACTTTCTTAGCTGTCAAGCATTTCAAGCATTACCTCCACAATCCTCATTTTCACATTCTTACCGATCACAAGCCACTGATTTATGCTATAAACTCGATCAATACCCAGCACTCACCCCGTCAAGCACGCCAACTGAACTACATTTCCCAGTTTACCACCGACATCCGACACATGCAAGGATCACAGAATCTTGTGGCTAATGCTCTCTCTCGCAATTAAGCTAACATATCTTTTCCTTCCTCCACAGTGTCTCTGTCGGAACTTGCGCAGCAACAACAAACAGATGTTGAGCTAAAGTCTTACCTGCAGTCTCCAAACTCTCTCCAACTGGTCACTGAAACGACCAATGGTGTTTCCGTTACCTGTGACGTATCCACTGGTACTGCTAGACCTTTCGTACCTTCTTCGCTACGACATCGTCTCTTTTCTTCTTTACATAATCTCTCACATCCGGGTGTTCAAGCCACTCAAAAGCTGATCAAAGAACGTTTTGTTTGGCCGCGGATGAACGCCAATATCCGAGATTGGGCACAAAGTTGCCCCTCCTGTCAACGCTCTAAGGTCCAACGACATACTAGGACCCCTCTTCAATCTTTTCCGTTAGCAAAGCCGCGTTTTGCTCATGTGCATCTGGACATCGTCGGACCAATTCCTCCGTCCCGCGGTTTCAGGTACTTATTGACCATGGTTGATCGCTTCAGTCGATGGCCTGAAGTCGTTTCTTTAGCTGACATTCAAGCACAAACCGTTACAGATGCATTTCTATCTGGATGGGTTTCTCGCTATGGCGTTTGTTCCACTGTAACCACTGATCGAGGATCACAGTTTGAATCTAACCTTTTCCGATCTCTCCTACAACAACTAGGCATTACACGCATTCGCACGACCAGTTACGTTTGCCTCATGCCTCCTGCCTCAAACGGCATGGTTGAACGTTTGCACCGAACTCTTAAAACCTTTTTGATGTGCCACAGCTCGGCAGATTGGATAGCTGTTCTTCCTCTTGTGCTTTTGGGCATCCGATCTTCCTTCAAGCAAGATTTGGGCTATTGCTCCGCAGAGCTATTGTGTGGCACCCCGCTTCAACTCCCTGGCGAGTTCTTCCACCCTCCTCCTTATTCTCTGGCTGATCAACACGTGTTCCTTCAAAATCTTTCTAACCACATGAACAAACTTAAACCTTGTCCACCTAGATCTGTTTCTTCCAACAAGCCATTTGTTCATCCTGACCTTGATTCTTCATCGCATGTTTTCCTTCGTCAAGTACAACGACCACTCCAACCACCTTACTCCGTACCTTATAAAGTCCTGAAACGTTTCTCTAAAACCTTTTTGATTGACCAGCGTGGAATGCGACAATGTGTGAGTAAGGATCGCTTGAAACCAGCTTATCTCGAAAATGATGATCAACCAATCGGAATCCTTCCACAACATGATGATCCTGCACCGACCCCTTAATCCACATCTTCAAAACGACGATCAAGACGACAAGTGCATTTTCCTCGTCATCTACATGACTTTGTCTAAAAGGAGGGGAGCACTGTAGCTTAATTAATTAGTGCTTAATTAGTATCTAGATCTAGATACTTTTTAGTCCCCTTAGATACCAATTTTTTCGTCTAGATTCTAGCTACTAATCTAGATACCTCTATAACTATCCAATTTGTTTATTGTTTTATCCCATAGCGGAAGAATGCCAGAAATTATCGCTTTAATTTTGTGAGCCGTTCTTCCGAGTGTTCAGCTCAGTACCGGTAGGCCTACTGGCCTACACGTATAGTAGGAATCGTGTAAACGGTTTGTTTTTTCGAACATTTTTTAGCATTGTTAGCTGCATTATGACGAGTTATTGCCAACAAACACCGGGAAAAATGATAGATTTTCTAACCGCAGCGTAACGAAAATCAATTTTACATAATTATGTAAAACGAAGCGCGTCCTAAAAAAAGACTACTAGGAGGGTAGTCCTTTTTTTAGGATCCTGTAAACGGTTTGCTTTTTCTAACCTTTCTTACACCATTAACAAAGTTATAGTTAATTAAAGTTAAGAAAGTTTTAGGCTTCGCCTCTACACAGTACACAATCGTCTTGTAGACTTTTGGACTATTATGGTGTTTTGTTGAAAAACTTTGATTGAGCACATGAGCAGTTAATTTTTTAGATCGTTTTGTATAAAGTTGCACTAGAGTAAGCCTACAGTATTGAAAAGGATAGTGTGCTGTGCACAAGATTCACAGATGCTTATGCTAATATATATAGCCTACACTGTTAGCGCGTAAGTTGACCAAGAAGTTCATGAAACTGCTGAATTCAAAGTTCAGTCCGTTTAAAACCATTATAGAGCCAACTGTTGAAAGCTGATGATATGACTTGACTTGCAGATCCATGATATTTTTCTGTTTTGTTTATTTTCATTCATGTTTTGCTTGAATGTGTGGCTATGATGTGTTTAAAGGTGTTTCGATGTCACTGCAACTAAATTGTGTCTTCATTAGGCAGAATATTTCTCGAAAAACTGAATGTGTGCAATAGTGTTCTCTCTAGAGTGAGAAATTTGAGAAAAATGCAAAATTTTTGGGCAAATTTTACTGATTTTGAGCCAGAAATTAATATTACATAATGCAAAACTTGTATCTTGGAAAAACAAATTTAATGCAAAAACTTTGTAAAAAGGGTCCTCAAAGTAGTGAAATCTTCGGGCAAAAATTTCAATGAATTTATCATTTGGGCAAATTCGCACCAGTCAAAATTCTAGAGGGAACACTGTGTGCTATTATTAAATGCTGTGTATAAGTTACTTCATGTCAGACTCCGTAATATCGCTTGTTTTCTGTCGTATGAACGCACTTTTTGTAGTTAGATACTAATCTAGATATTTTTGTTGATTAGATGTGGTTTAATAAAAAATCTAGCTACTTTCTAGATACTTTTGGCAAACAATCCAAATACTTGATTAAATTGAGATCTGGCAACAGTGCTTGTTAGCTGCATATTAAAATCTCGAGTTGTAGTTGGTTTAATAGTGTGTTTCTTCTTCCTGCTGATGAAGGTTTAGTGATTAGACCTAAAAACGTTTGACGAATACACATGCAATGATTAATGGCCTGGTGTTTACTTAATAATAAAATACAATTAATTTATTGTTTGACTATAATAACTACGAGAATTTTTATACAATTTAGATAATCTTTAATTTTAAGAGCGCTGCACTAAATAAATAATTATTGCAGAGACTACGCTAACAACAAATAACAAGTTGTTGCACTGATTTGAGTGCAAAATATTTTGCGTTGGCCTAATGAATAAATTTGTTACGAGAATATCTAGAGCTCCTCGCCTCAATCCGAATCCTATTCTTCAAAAACCTTCCGAGATTCCTTCAACTTCTTCCTCCGTTTCCACTAGTGTTAAGCTTACCACCTGTGCTCCAGATGATTCCAACTTTTTGGGCCCTTCAGGACCAAAACTGAATTCATTCCCTAAAGATAACGAAGCAATGCTTCGACTGCACTCAGTGCACTGGAAATCCTTTACCGCTTTAAGAAAGCTTTTCCTGATACGTATTGCATACCTGTATCAGTTGCAACTTTGGGTTGCTCGACAGCTCTGTGCAAATCGACTTTCTCCACGCTAGCACGCATCGACGTTCCAGAAAGAAGTATGACTACGGACCGAAAAAGCAACCTCTCACTTTTAGCATTTGAGCATAAGCGAACCGAATCATTAGACATGCAACTCTTGCTAAGAAAATTTGCTGCCGCACAAAGACGTCTGCAACTGTTTTAAACTTCTAATGGGCGAATATACAAACAAATACGTCTGCAACTGTTTTAGCTTTTACTGCATAACGTAGCGCTTACAACTAGAGTAATACAGAATTTATTTACATTAGCTTTGCACTCAGCATGTGTAGGAAAACCACGAACTGTCGGTTGGCACACGGAAAAATTTGGCCATTGATTTTAGCCGATTTTGGCACGCAGACCGAAATAAATATAATAATAACTGAGGTTATTTTCAAATTATATTGAACTGAAAATTCCACAGTAATTGAGGGAGACTGCGAAGTGAGCTTGTGCTCTTCGAGTCAGCAGCCACCCGGTATATACTGTATGTCAAATGCGATCGACTCCAGTCTCGAATCGAATCCGTCAAGTAGGATCTGTCACCTGCGGGCAGTAGGCTACCGCCATGAAAAAGGTTGCCCATCCCTGGTCTAGGACCTGAAATTTGACCAATTACTTAAAAAGATTCGCCATACCTGCTATAAGCCTTACGCCATAAGCACGCATAATTAAAAATGTGCGAACAAACTGCATCATATTTGGCGAAGCACTCAGAATTAGGGTCAAAAAACTGAAAAAATTAATTTGCCTGAAAAATTTAAAAGGGACAAAATAGCCATTACAGCATGTAAATTTTCAAAAATTTTGACGGGGAAGCATGCCCCCGGACCCCCCTAGAGCTTTTCTTGTTTCTTAATCAGCTTCAAACTGGTTCTGCCAAAAAATAAACGGCTTGAAAAAAATGTGCAAAGTTTATGCCCCCCGCCTTTTAATGTTTCTCGCTGCGCTACTACCAGCCCTGGTTGTAGGCGAAAAAAATCTGGTCATTGGTTTTGGCCCCACCCCACTTTAGAAATGCTTCCGCCATCGCTCAGCACAAGGATCGCTAGGAGCGCAAGTGAGTTATTATTAAGAGCCTTACCTGATGCCTAGCCTTTAGTAATAACTCACTAGCGCCCCTAGCGGTCCTTGTGCTTTTTAGCTCACTTGCGAGGGCGGTCCTTGTGCTCCTGCTGGTTTTAGCCAGGGCATGCTATGAAATGGAATGGAAGACAACTTTTCCATATTCCATACTGCAAAATTTCTTCCATTCCATATTCCATTCCATACTAAAGTTTTTTTCCATTATCCATTCCATTCTTCCATACTAACGTAATTTAACGTACTGGAGTGGTAAAAATGCACTATTGTTAAATTATGCGGCATGCGCGTTATCTGCAGAATAATCTTTCCAACCTAAAACTAGTCATCCTCATCCGTTGAACAATCCTACATTGCAAAAAAAAACCAATAAATGCACATGCGTGTACACATAAACGTAGTGGCGCAGTGAAAAATTTTAAAAGGGGGGGGGGCGTGATTTCCATATTTTTTCAAGCGTATTTTTTTCAGTGGAACAAATTTGAAGCTGATTGAGAAACACGACAAGCTCTTGGGGAGTCCGGGGCATGCTTTCCCGGAAAATTTTTGAAAATTTACTTGCTGTAATGGCTATTTTAGTGCTTTTTGAATATCTTTCAGGCAAATTTTGTTTGAATTTTTTGACCCTGATTCTGAGTGCTTAGCCAAATATGATGCATTTTGTTTTCACATTTTCGATTATGCGTGCTTAAGGCGTAAGGATTATTGCTATCGAAGAGGTTTGAAATTATGGTAAAATTGTAAACATCCAAAACACTCTTGAAAATGGCTAGGGGAAAAATGTATATCCCTGGCCCTCGTTCTACCCCCTTAATCTGCCCCTGGCCATGGGCTGCAGAAATCATCGAAAGAGTCTGGCATATTTCAAATAGGCTACTTGACACCATCAGTTTTTTTTTTACTAAAAGGCAGAGTCAAAAAAGGGGGGCATGGCACAATGCCCCCCTAAATACGCTCCTGCATAGACGTAAACAATGAATTGATGCTTACAGTGATGGGCACGATAAACCTTTTTGTACTAAAGCAATAACGATAATTGATAACTTCAAAAAAGCCCTAGGCGATACCAACAATTGATTAATCTCAATTTCTTGAAGCGATATCGGTAAACAATAAATTATCGCCGATAAATTTTTCTGATAAATGTTGCGGTAAATTTTCAATGTGTTTAACGAAGTTTTTATTTGTAAGTCAAATAGCAAAAGTGTTTTGTAGATTTTTTAAGAAAAGAGAGCAGTTTACTGACTCTGCTGCGGCATTAAACAAAAAAAGAGATCTTTTTTGATTGTAACAAGACTTAATAGACACCGTGTATTCATTCCATAGTGCCAACTCATTGACTTTGAAGTTTTGAACACTGTAGGCATAAAAAATTGTTTATCGCAATAATTCATCGGCGATAACAAAATATCATGCAAAAGCAATATCGATCGATAATTCAAAACTATTTCAAGCAATAACGATAATCGGTAATAAATTCCATAGACCGGCCGTTAGCTCAGTTGCAAAGCGCACGCTATCGGTGCGGGAGGTCTGGGGTTCGATTCCCGGGCCGGTCAAATCGACACAGTGTCGCCAACGACTCGCCACCGATGCGACGTTTCTTCGGAGCTGTGTTGCCCAGGCGCTAAGCCGCGGAAATGGGCCCCGTAACTCGTTACACGCTTCGGCGTAATACGGCGAGTATAATGAAGATTTGATTTTTTGATTTGGTAATAAATTCCCATCTCTGGGGGGGTTAGGGCTAACCCTAACCGAAAAGTGACTAATCATCCTCATTTTAATTTGGTAGTCCTTCGTAATTTGTCGTAAGTTTTGAAATATACTGTATATGTAGTTAGTATGGAAGTATGGAAGACGATCTTCCATTCTATTTTTCAAATCTTCCATTCCATTCCATTCTGAGCATCTTCCATATTCCATACCAAAATTCCCCTTCCATTCCATTCCATACCATTTTCCATTCCATTCCATTCCATAGCATGCCCTGGTTTTAGCAATACCGTTTAGTAATGGTGTAATACCCCATATTTGTGATCCTGCACAGTCTATGTTATTAAAGTTTTTTCAACATTTGTTCTTCGGGAATAAAAAAGTTTGAGTTGACTAAAGCTCTAATGTTGTAGTCTAGTTATCTCTGCTCACTCGGTTACTGGTATGCGAAGAGCAGTGTTCCCTGTAGAGCAGTGGTTCTTAACCAGGGGTGCCCGCACCCCCAAGCGGTGCGAGAAACGTTGCTAGGGGGTGCGAGGTGCGGGGTTGAAATGAACATTGAGGTTGATTAGACCTAGTCTTTTATAGGACATCTGAAGATTTTTTTGCTCTATGCTTGGTTTCGCGTGGAAAATCGGACATCTGCGGACTTAATGAATTTTTTTTTGGTCTTCATCAATTTTTTTCAATTCTAAATGGGGGTGCGAGAATTGGTTGGTGATGCAAATGGGGTGCCAGCAAGTGAAAAGGTTAAGAAGCACTGCTGTAGAGTGAGAAATTTGAGATAAATGCAAAATTTTTGGACGAATTTTACTGATTTTGAACCAAAAATTAATATTATAAAATGCAAAACTGAAAAACTTCAACAAAAAAATTGAATATTTTAATGCAAGATTGTAGCTTGTATCTTGGAAAAACAAATCCAATGCAAAAACTTTGTAAAAGGGATCCTCAGAAGTATTGAAATCTTTGGGCAAAAATTTCAATGAATTTATCATTTGGGCAAATTCGCACTAGTCAAAATCCTAGAGGGAACTCTGGCGAAGAGTTCAATATACAATTAAGGATTGTTCACTTGGAACCAGTCTACAAACATTCAACTGAGCGAAACTAAAAAAGTTCCTATGGTATAAATCTCAAAACTGTTTTGAGGTTTACAGCGGCTTTATTTTTCCTCCTTAAGTTATTTTCGTCCCATATTTATTGTATTCCTATGGTATGTTTTGTGATTAATTTCAATTTGGCCCATTTTCTAAGTTTATTATAGGCCTATATATATGTCTTATCAGCTGGTTGTCTAAATGAGCAGGTACCGCCATCGGTAAGTTGTACCCGGTACTGGTATGA